>BRDA01088321.1:23153-42780 GCA_036984385.1 Crenuchus spilurus
TTACCTAATTTTAACAAGGATTACTACTCTTTTTCCGTATAACGTTTACGACGTTTACACTTTACTTCTTCAGTCGAGGAAAAAAAAAAAAAAAAAAACGATTAATACAATGATAATTTACAAGAACTGAACCTATATTTAGACAATATTTTCTTGATTATTTGTGATTATAATGGTATAATAATTATCACATTATAACAGATTTATATCCAAGTCAAGAACATTTAATAGTAACATAATTAGCAAAAAAAAAAAAAAAAAAAGGAGCTGACTTCTTCATTTCACATTTGCAGCATTTGCAATATGCCTTTTTCTCATCATTAGGAACAATTTTAATCCATTATATCAAACCTTTTTCTTTTTCAAACCCAGTCCTTGCAATACCCGTATTTCCCCCATTTACCTGTCATATTAGTTAGCGACTGTCTTCTCTTCACCTTCTCTCTCTCTCTGTTTCTCTCTCCTCTCCACGCTGTACTTCCTTAGGTCGTTATGTTCTTGTTCTTATTGTTGCATTCAATCTTTCAACACCCACTTTTTTGTTGTTTTTTGGAGGCCGCGATCATTTTTAAAAGTAGCACAAAAAGCCGCACCCACCACCCTTGAATTTTCACCCGCGACAGGATTTTTAAACAATCCCAATTTGGCATGAAATTCGTGTACCTGGCAACCCTGGCCACACCGCTTTGCTAACTAACACACGTGTGGTGGAACCCCTAACGTAAAGGCGCTGTCACACCAGCTGCGTAAATAAGTTTGGTCACTCACTGACTCACATCGCAAAATAGTACAGAATGAATTATGTGTTTATTTTATTTTAAATTCAGGTTGGATTTTTTTGTGCGCAGCGCAGATTTTCTGTGCGCGGAGACCATGTCAGCAGTGCACAATTGCGCATGCGCGCAGATTAGAGAGAACAGTGGCTGTAATGTATGTGATGATGTAAATTGGAAGCTTCTCCATTGTTAATTTTTATTGTTAACACTTGGGTCATATGACCACCGCACAGTCTCCAGAGAACCTACCTACTTTCAGTCAGGATAACAAGGTGGAGATACATACACAAGAATATACAAACAGTAAGTATTGAGCTATATATCAGCAGCCCCTGCCCAAATAGTAGGGATATGTTTAGGCGATATATTTATGATAATACAAGTGTTTATGATTCAACATATAGCAATATATTATGATACTATAAGCAATGAAATGCTGCTACCAAAACGAACCACTCTGTGCCAACAAAAGGTCATCTGACCTCCAATAACTGTCAATGATAATAAGCCTGCTAAGGGTTGCCAAATTGGGAAAAAATCTGTTAAAATTGGAATACCATAATCATACTGTGAATAAATTGTTAATAAATGCATGAATACTACTAGTAATAATAATAATAATAATAATAATAATAATAATAATAATAATAATAATAATAATAATAATAATAAATTCTTATTATAGTATTATTATTGTTATTATAGACAATATCAACAGTTCATTGTTCATAACTGAATTATAAAACGGTCTTATTTTATATTAATTACACATTAAGTAACATTTCAAGCCTTTTTCAGCCAATGTCTAACATTGATAAGTTTGGCTTATAGCTCTTGAAAATCAAAAATTCATAATCTCCAATTATTAGAATATTGGACTTTTTGTTTTTTTGCTAAATTACTACTCACACAGTATCAACTTTAAAACAAAATGGCTTGGAATATGTCACTTTACATGTAATAAATATAAAATATATATGTCACCTTTTTTGTATTGAGAAATGAACACAAATGAACTTTTTCACCATATTCTAATTTTTAGTAATAATACATCAGTGATGTAAAGTGGAAGGTGTTAGCTATGTAACCTCATTTTAACACATTATTTAACAACAATCACTTACCTAGTTATTAAGATAACAGGTTATATTTTTCCTGATGTCTGGAACCTTTGTCTGAACAACACTGGACAGTCATAAAGAGTCCTGTGCAAAAGTGTTAGACACTTGTAGACAAGCATTATAAAGTAAAAATACTTTGAAAAGCTAAGACATGCAGTTTTTATCAATAAACCTCATTGAAAATGCAGTAAACAGCAGAATCAGTATGTGCTGTGACCACCCTTTGCTCATAAAGCATCATCGGTACACTGCCATATAGTTTTTAAGGTATTCAAGCTGGTGAGTTACTCCAAGCCTGTTGGAGAACTTCCCGCAGTTCTTCTGAAGACTTTGGCTGCCTTACTTCTGTCTCTGCATGTAATCCCAGACTGACTCAATGATGATGAGATCAGAGCTCTGTGGGGGCCACATCATCTGTGGTAGGACTCCTTGTTCTTCTTTTAAGTGCAGATAGTTCTTTATGACTTTGGCTGTGTGTTTTGGGTCATTGTCATGCTGGTGAATGGATTTGGGACCAATCAGACGCCTCCCTGATGGAACCGCATGATGGAAAAGAATCTGCCTGTAATTCTCAGTCATGAGGGGGCCATTAATTCTGACCAAATCACTAAGTCCATTTGCAGAAATACAGCTCCAAACCTGCAGGGAAGCTCCACTGATGTAGACACTGATCTATGCAGTGATTTCAAGCCCTTCATCGGACAAACTACCTTCTGTCAGAGCCAAAAATTTCACATTTTCACTCAGTCCAGAGCACTTGCTGCCATCGTTCTCTACTCCAGCCCTTATGTTTCTATGCATAGCTGAGTCATTTGACATTGTTTCTCTTTCTGAGCCATGGCTTTTTAGTCACAACTCTGACCACATCTGACAAGATCTCTCCAGACTGTGGTCAAGGATCCCAGTAGCTTTTGCTAGCTGGACTTAGAGTGGTGTTGGACATCTTCCTATTTCAAAGACAAGTAAGCCTGGGGACCTTCCACTGTGTTTCTTGTCCTCAGCTTTGCCCGGTTGTTTGTGCTTCTGCCAGAGACCTTAGACATAGCACCCGTCTGTGGTGAAATGTCTGCTGGAGACAGCTTTCTCATACAAGATGATGTCCTTGTATCTGGTTGCTTTATTTGATTTTGCCACAATGTAAGATTTTAAGCTAAAACTGCCAGTCCTGCCTTGTAAGTATGCTTGTCCTTCACCCAGCTTTATTGCCGCTATAGCAGCTTCTGTTTCAGTTAATTAGTTTTCACATAATGTCATTGATTGTTAGCACCTGTTCCATTGTTCAGGTGATTGTGCACGAGTTACAAGCCCACAAAGGCAGATGTAAGTAGCCTTGGGACTAAAAGTGCTTGTTCAATCTCATTGGATTACACATCTTCACATCCTCCCTCAACACATAAAGTACCTTGCCTTGAGTAAGGCACCTAACACCCAACTGCTCCACAGGTAATGTAGCTTGTTGGTCGATCGGTGGATATATAGTCCCATAGCCCAGCCCTAGTGGTTAGCTTGTTCACTACTGAGGTCTTGAAGTCCCTATCTGGGTGGAGTTTCCATGTTCTCCCCGTGGCTACGCAGGGTTTCCTCCGACAGTCCAAAAACATGGAGGTGAACTGGGTACTCTTGTGTGTCTGCCCAGTGATGGATTGGTATTTTGCCCTGTGCCCAGTTAAGCTGAAGATAAAGGAAAGATGATGATATATAGAATACACCCGTTTTTGTTTGGGGCAGGTAAAGCCACACTTTATTAAAAACAAAAATGTCTGAAAGCTCATGCTCTCCCTATTTGTAAAACTGTCGAATACAGCAGAGCTTCTCTTAATTAAGGCTGTACATCCCATGTGAACAGAGAGAGATTAAGCCGAGATGGAAAGAAACCAATAAAGTATGTGATACTGTGGTTCTAAGTATAGGTGCGAGTAGGTGTCTGTTTATATTCAATCCCATGAAAAAGTAAAGAAAGAACAATACTCTGGCTTTAACTAAATGTCAGTGAAAGTCACTGTGCATGCTCAAGCATTTACTGGAGACTGTGTGTTTGACAGATGAATGCTGCTGGAGATTACTGACCTTACTATTGTACGATACATCACAGAGCAGCTTATGCTTCTCACATGACAGGAAATTATTATTTAAAATGATATTCTGGTGAAAAATCCAAATGTAGTCAATCAGCAGAGACATGGTGGATGGGTTGAGTTTTGCACTGGAGCTACAAGGCTTATGTTGGTAACAAGTAAAGGAAGTGTATATCCCACCAATTAGCATCATATTATGACGTTAAAACATTGTGGTAGGCTGAATGAGTAGAGCTAAACTGATGTGGCTGAATGGGTGGAGCTAAACTGATGTAGCCTAGTGGGTGGGGCTAATCTGATGTACCTGAATGGGTGGGTCTAAACTGATGTAGCTGAGTGGGTGGGGGCTAAACTGATGCAGCTGAGTGGGTGGGGCTAATCTGATGTAGCTGAATCGGTGGGGCTAAAGTGATGTATCCGAAAGGGTGGGGCTAAACTGATGTAGCTGAATGGGTGGAGCTAAACTGGTGTGGCTGAATGGGTGGGGCTAAACTGATGTGGCTGAATGGGTGGGGCTAAACTGATGTGGCTGAATGGGTGGGGCTAAACTGATGTGGCTGAATGGGTGGGGCTAAAGTGATGTGGCTGAATGGGCGGGGCTACACTGATGTAGCTGAATGGGCGGGGCTAAACTGATGTGGCTGAATGGGTGGAACTAAATTGATGTAGCTGAGTGGGTGGGGCTAATCTAATGTAGCTGAATGGATGGAGCTAAACTGGTGTGGCTGAATGGGTGGGGCTAAACTGATGTGGCTGAATGGGTGGGGCTAAAGTGATGTGGCTGAATAGGTGGAGTTAAACTGATGTAGCTGAATGGGCGGGGTTAAACTGATGTAGCTGAATGGGCGGGGTTAAACTGATGTGGCTGAATGGGCGGGGCTAAACTGATGTGGCTGAATGGGTGGGGCTAAAGTTATGTGGCTGAATGGGTGGGGCTAAACTGATGTAGCTGAGTGGGTGGAGCTAAACTGATGTGGCTGAATGGGTGGAGCTAAACTGATGTGGCTGAATGGGTGGGGCTAAACTGATGTGGCTGAATGGGTGGGGCTAAACTGATGTAGCTGAATGAGTGAAACTAAATTGATGTAGCTGAATGGGTGGGGCTAATCTAATGTAGCTGAATGGATGGAGCTAAACTGGTGTGGCTGAATGGGTGGCGCTAAACTGATGTGGCGGAATGGGTGTGACTAAAGTGATGTGGCTGAATGGGTGGAGTTAAACTGATGTGGCTGAATGGGTGGAGCTAAACTGATGTAGCTGAATGGGCGGGGTTAAACTGATTAAGCTGAATGGGCGGGGTTAAACTGATGTGACTGAATGGGCGGGGCTAAACTGATGTGGCTGAATGGGTGGGGCTAAAGTGATGTGGCTGAATGGGTGGTGCTAAAGTGATGTAGCTGAATGGGTGGAGCTAAACTGATGTGGCTGAATGGGCGGGGTTAAACTGATGTGGCTGAATGGGCGGGGCTAAACTGATGTGGCTGAATGGGTGGGGCTAAACTGATGTAGCTGAGTGGGTGGAACTAATCTGATTTGGCTAAATGGGTGGAGCTAAACTAATGTGGCTGAATGGGTGGGGCTAAACTGATGTGGCTGAATGGGTGGAGCTAAACTGATGTAGCTGAATGGGTGGAGCTAAACTGATGCGGCTGAATGTGCGGGGCTAAACTGATGTGGCTGAATGGGTGGAGCTAAACTGATGTGGCTGAATGGGTGGAGCTAAACTGATGTGGCTGAATGGGTGGCGCTAAACTGATGTGGCTGAATGGGTGGGGCTAAACTGATGTGGCTGAATGGGTGGCGCTAAACTGATGTGGCTGAATGGGCGGGGCTAAACTGATGTGGCTGAATGGGTGGCGCTAAACTGATGTGGCTGAATGGGTGGCGCTAAACTGATGTGGCTGAATGGGTGGGGCTAAACTGATGTGGCTGAATGGGTGAAGCTAAACTGATGTGGCTGAATGGGTGGGGCTAAACTGATGTGGCTGAATGGGTGAAGCTAAACTGATGTAGCTGAATGGACGGGGATAAACAGTTGTAGGTTGATGGGCGAGCCTAATCACCTGTAGTTCTGAACTGATAAAGGCATTTTAAAATGGTTTTGCTTTTGCAACTTTCATAAATTGATTTTTTTATTTGACATTTTAACACTGTTGATGCATCAAATTCAATACTGCAGCTTTTATTTTATTTTTAAAATGTGGTGCTCCAGCTTTCCAGGGCCCTCTAACTGTTCGTAAGTCCAATGTTTTCTGACAGTAAGGCTCTTACATAATGCATGATGGAGATATGAGTGATATTTTAGCTGATGGACAGTGAAAGACGGTTCTGTCTGAGATTTACCACCAAGCACAGTAAAATAAAACAATCAGACAGGAGTAAGCTAGGCTAAGAGAAGTCATCTGGGAAGTTGAGAAATTTCAACTCTTCTTGAGTAATATTTATTGTTCTGAAACCAGTGTTGTAGTAAATTTCCACTTTTATCGATAACAGCAGCTAGAAGCCTTAGCAACTGCACATGCAAATCCACTAATGCTAAGCAGGTCTGGGTCTGGATAGTGCTTGGATGGGGGACCTATACACCCCCACCCCCACCCAGAAGGCCCCAATGCAGTTATGGGGGCATTGTACTCTGTTAACAGCTTTAACGGCTTTTGCCTTGATGGCCTGCACTCTTAAAACATGGTTCTTCAAGGGTTCTTGAGTAAAGAAATTCTATGTGGAACCATGAACACTTAAAAAACCCCAAAGGGTTCTATATATTGATGAGGAATGTGCTGTGGATTTTTAAAAGGGTTCTAAATAGCCCCAAAAAGGGTTCTGCTATCATTACAAAATCAACCTTGTAATAATAGAAGAACCTTTATTGGTGCTATATAAAAAGGCATATAAATAGAACCACCTACAGCACATTCCTCATCAATATGAAGAACCCTTTCACCATGCAAAGGATTACTTTGGGCTCTTTGAGTGTTCATGGTTCTGTATAGAACCATTTTCATTACTAAAGAAAGTCACATAAAATTACATAAAAATAAAAATAAGTGCAGTTACAAAAAGATACAAATCTGCACTTTTTTGCTGCAAAAATTAATGTAGTGAACCTTTAAGCTGAACCTTAAGAAAAAACAATTTCTCTGCAAAAATCTTAAATCTAATCAAAATTCCACTTAATTTTAATTATAATGTAACATTGAACTTTTGCTTTTAAGTATAGATGTATTTTTTTTAAGAATTTGTCTTAAAACAACCAAGTTCAATATAGTGAGAATTTTACTTAATAAAATTGTTTAAAATAAGTAAATGTCAGAATTTAAGTTAAGTAGTGTTATAATAAACAAATGACATTGTCAAAATGAGAAATATTAGACATTTAGACTAGATTTAAGATGATTTCAGTTGCTATAATATATTTTTTTTGCAGTGTTGGAGGGCACACTGGCATTATTTGTACTGCATGTCTTTGTCCTGACTCTGGAGGCTTACTTTGGTCTTTTCCATGAAATTAAAGTGACTGTAATCGTATACAGATAAAATACTTTGTTATATGGTTCTGAAAGTTAGTGTTCTATGCTCGTCCTCTTGTGTTTTATTCTCACTCTTTATGCCTCTCAGCTTACAGATAAAATAACATTATAATACTTTTAAATGATTCATATTTTAACAAAACAATTACTCAAATGATTTTTTAAAAACCTCTCACTATCTTTTGAGGCCTTTTTGTTTGGCCTTATTTAAATATTTAAGTCATGTTTTATGCAAGCTCTGAATTTTACAGTTCAGGACAAAAAAATCTACTGTATGTGCTCTGCTGTACGGCCTTGACAGTGCAAGCCTGCCCCAACCTTGATATTTTTTGACAATTACAGCATATTTATATTCACAGTAAATTATGCAGGAACTCTATTGAGACTTTATATCCTGATTTTGTATGTACTGTGTATTGGAATAGTAATAATAGTTTCACATTTTCAGTCAGAACAAGCATTTCAACCAAGTCTCATGTCATTGAAAGAAAACATTCATTCCAGGTTAGGAGTCTTCTTTTCAACTCGGAACATTCGTAGATGATGTGTTGGATGCTGAAGGCTGGACAAATGGCTATGGTGAAATGCATCTCTGAAGCAGCAAAGACTTATGTACTCCCAGCCAGCAGTGGTCACTACCTCCAAATTCCTTAGATTTCAATCTCATCGAACGTCCAATCTGTGGCAGCTCCACCTCACAACTTGCAGGGCACCTTGATGCCAGATACCACAAAGATCCCCTAACAAAAACCCCTCCCTTGTACAGTTAGAGACTGTAGCCCACCTGCTGATGCAGTTTGAGAGCCATTCTCTAACCTGTCACCAGCAGTGTTGGGGTTAACACTGAAAATAGTAATCCATTATTGGTTACTTCTCAAAAGTTGTAATGGGATTACAGTGGTAACCCTACTTATGAGTTTAATCCGTGCAGGAGCCGAGCTCGTTAGCTGGTTTGCTCGTTAGCTGGATGCATTTTCCCCATAAGAATACATGTAAAACTGATTAATCCGTGTCAGCCGGACAATATACAGTATACTTTAATATGCTAAATAATGTGTTTATATGGGTTTTTAAAACATAAACGAGACAACGACGGTGCTCGTGTAGGCTGGCGGCTAATGAGAGGGAGACCGACTGTGCTCATGTAGGCTGGAGGCTAAGGAGGACAGGAGGACGGGCGTACGTGTATGGCATGGTTACACTTATCATATGAAAAGTAAAAGTAAAATGTATCTAACTTTCTTGTTCACTACCTTTTGCTTTCTTTGCGTCACTTTCACTAATACTTTCACTTTCACTGGACAGCGGTCAAAGGTAATGACTGACCTCTTCTACGCTAGCATCTAGGAGATGCTACGACTACAGCGCCCCTAGTGGTTGGCATAATTGAACAAATTTACGCTACTCGTTACTTGGAATTTTACTCGTTACCTGGAACAAAAATATTCTGAGATCTCGACTCGTTATCTGGAATACTCGTTAGTAGGGATGCTCGTAAGTAGGGTTACCACTGTACTTATTACTGGATTTAGTAATCTCATTCCGCATTACTTCCATATTACTCAGTAACACTGAAACTAATCTGTTCCAAAATGTAGAAGAACTCAAGCTCAGCTCCTCTGCTCGGAACAAAATACAATCATTGTGATTGTTCATTTTAACTGTAATACTTAGTTACAGGAAAAGTAATCACATTACTGTAACACTTTACTTTGAACTCCATTACCCTCAACCGTGGTCATCTGTGGTCAGTTTCTGCAACTCCAAAAAAATTGCTCTCCAAAAACGTTGTTTTGTGGTAGAAGTACAGTCGGAGAAACTGGAAAAGTCAGAGGAAAAGAAAATTGATGCAACAGTTGAATAGATGTAGCCTCTCACTGACTGTGTTCAATGGGGGAGACAGGAAACAGAGATGAAAGGAAAAATAATCTATACCTGCTGCTTTATCACTCTAACACAATTCCAGACCCTGTGTTTTGCGCTTGCATGTGTGTGTGTGTGTGTGTGTGTGTGTGTGTGTGTGTGTGTGTAAGAGCCCCTATGTGTGTGTATTTCCTCAGAAATCTGACTCCCCAGGTGAAAATTCCCTTCTGGCCTGTAAGTCTTTGAAACACAATTCGCACTGTGTGTGTGTGTGTGTGTGTGTGTTAAAAGTTGGCAGGTGTGAGGGATTTGGTTGTCACAGGTGTGCTGATGAAAGATAAAGTTCAAGTGCACAAACATTCCCCCTGACTCAAAGCTGTCCGATGCTTATCGTGCCTACAGTTTTTTAAACTTTTTCGTATTTATTATTAATAATATTTATTTATTTTTTATCAAAGGGGAGAGATTTTGAATTTTTGCAATGCATTGTCAAATGCATGCGATATAGACCATGATATCTAAACCCAGCAGTGTTTGCAGGTACTGTATGTGCTGGAATATTTTCTAAAGAAAATGTTTTGGAGAGCAGAAGAAGAAAGGCTTCGGCCTTAATCTATCACAGACATTGATGTGTTTCATGTTCAAGTCAGGATTATTGGCTTTATGTATGTGTACAAAATGGATTCAGGCAGTCCTCAGATGTACAAAACCAAATTACTGTTCAAATAATTTACAAACATTATCCTTACTGCTCAAGTATTATACAAACATCTTTACTGCACAAAAAGTGTGTAAATATTATCTTTACGATACAAATATTTAACAAACATTAACCTTATGACACATGCAGTCCATAAACATTATCCTTATGGCACAAACCGTGTACAAGCATTATCATTAAACACAAATAGTGAGCAAATGTTATCCTTACAGCACAGATAGTGTACAAACATTATCTTTGTGGCACAAATATTGTAACAAACATTATCGTTACACCAAAAATAGTGAACAAACCTTATCCTTACAGCAAAATAGTGAACAAACTTTATACTTACGACATCAAAAGTGAACAAATGTTATCCTTATACCAGAAAAAGTGAATAAAACTTTATCCTTACAGCAAAATAGTGAACAAAAGTTATCCTTACGACACAGTGTTACCTACATACCCAGATAGCAACAATATTTTGGCCCACATCTGGCCCTAATCCCCCATTTCATTTGGCTCACTGGATTGATGGCACTTGGGCAGACCGCTCCTGTGGGCCACATATATGCCAGATTAGGGCCACATATCAGCCAAATGTACGTAACACTGCCACATCTGTGCCAGAAGTGGACCACATCTGTTTTGGAACATGTGGGCCAAATAGTTGTGTTAATATGTGGGCCACTGATGGCTCAAATGTATGTAGCACTGACATATCTGTGCCAGAAGTGGACCACATCTGCTTTAGAACATGTGGGCCAAATAGGTGTTTTAATATGTGGGCCACTGATGGCTCATATGTAGGTAGCACTGACATATCTCTGCCAGAAGTGGACCTCATCTGTTTTAGAATATGTGGGCCAAATAGGTGTTTTAATATGTGGGCCACTGATGGCTCATGTGTAGGTAGCACTGACATATCTGTGCCAGAAGTGGACCACATCTGTTTTAGAACATGTAGGCCAAATAGGTGTTTAATATGTGGGCCACTGATGGCTCATATGTAGGTAACACTGACATATCTCTGCCAGAAGTGGACCACATCTGCTTTAGAACATGTGGGCCAAATAGGTGTTTTAATATGTGGGCCACTGATGGCTCATGTGTAGGTAGCACTGACATATCTCTGCCAGAAGTGGACCACATCTGTTTTGGAACATGTGAGCCAAATAGTTGTGTTAATATGTGGGCCACTGATGGCTCATATGTAGGTAGCACTGACATATCTCTGCCAGAAGTGGCCCACATCTGTTTTAGAACATGTGGGCCAAATGTGTATTTTAAATATAAGGGCCACATTTGGCTCTCATGTAGTTTGCCAGTGCTGATAGTGGGCCAGCAGTGCCATTTCTCAGCCAAACATGGCCCACATCTGTTTGCTATCTGGGTATGAGCCATAAGTGGCTAGCTCCTAGTCCAGATTTGGCCCAGTTGTTTGTGATTTATATTTGGCTGTTATGTGACCCTAATCTGGCGTAAATGTGGCACACATTTTGCAATCCATGTGACAAGTGTGCCAGATGTGAGCCAGAATAATTTTGCTATCTGGCAAGTAATCTCATCTCTTGAGTTTTAGTAGACATCACAGTAAAGTCGCACACTTTTGATGCTGCAAATGATTATGTATCTGGAACAGAACTACCATGCCTCTACTTCGTGTCATGCTTTCAGCAATATGTGTAAAATGACCTAAAATCTGTCATTTCTAATGACAATTTGGTGTCCAGGGCTGTGAAGGATGGAGGTAATTGTGCATGGGGGTACTGGGGTCATTTTTACTTTTATATGAGCTAATGTGAGATTTTATTTCCATCTGAATCTGTCATGTATTTTTTTTTCTTCCTCCCCTGAGAAAATTACAGTAGCTCTCATCTGATCATTTTAGTCTCTTCCCTCAGTGATTTTCTGTGCAGATGCTGCCTTGATATTGGGGAAAAAAAATGCTTGACCGCTGCTACATTTCGTACTCAGAGACCCTCCCTGGGAGAGCATCATCTGAGTCCATAGAAAATACATCACATTAGAAACTGGCTTGTAATGCAGTAATGTTATTGCTCTCCAGATTTGAGAGTTTTATCACTGAGGAGATGAATAAAGTCTTTCATTACAGAAGTGCTGAACTAATCCAGTCTGAATAAGGCTTAAAACTGTAACTTCACTGTCATATTTGAGCTGTCTATGGTTCAGCTTACTGAACCAAAATAGAGGATTTTTTCTTCCAGTCCAACCATGATCGCACCTAAGATAAGGTAAGGTACAGTAACTGCACAGTTATAATGTGACTGCAGCTTATATTGGCAATTCAGAGCACTGGAGAGTGGAGGGATGGATGGTTGTGGGTGGGACTAAGAGCTACATGGCATATAACTCAACAGGCTCTTTAATTAATAATGATTAATAATGTCAAAGTAAAATATTCAAGCATATTTATTGCATTAGGTTATCAATTATTATTATATTAGTGACAACAGTATTGGTGAGGTCAAGATGTTGCCACTGTCGCCTTTGGCTTATTTGCATTGTTTTCTTTTTTTAATTCTAATTATTTGTTTCTGATACTATTGTTAAAGTTGCTTTCTGAAATTGTCAATTGTAAAAGATGCTAAATAAATACATTTTGATTGATTGTTGTGTGAGTACCACCATCACCTCATTCTCAACTCATCCTAAAAGTACTGAATGGAGCAGAGTTCCGCAGCTCAATGCTGGGGGGCTTTATAGCCCACCTGGTTTTAGACATGGTGCTGATAGGTTCATGTTTGTCTCCAGAAGGTTCTATCCTATTGGTAGTACTTCTCTACAGGGACACGCTGTGTACGTCAGTGTCAACTTAAAGTAGCTGAATGCATCATTAGAAAAGGTGTCCACAAACATTTGGACATAGTGTATGTTGTGTTATATGCATGTACACCAAGGCAAGTGAAGATAAATGCTTGTGCAGCTTATGATTACATAATGTATTGGTTAATCTGTGTTTTTTTCTGTTTCTGTATATGCATATCACCTTCAACACTCTCTCTGCCACATTACAATGCATGTCGTGCTGTGAAGACATTTACAACGCTTAGTGGTGGTAGCTTGCCAGCTTTCTCTGCTTTTCTCCTTCTGTTTCTCTTGCTCTCGCGTTCCAATCCCATCATCTCACATCCTCCATCCAATTTCTTTCACTTTACACTCTTCTTGAATCTTTCTCTTTTTCTTTCCTCCTTCACTTCTGCTTGTTGCATTAACCTTTTAGTACAACCTAATTCATATGGAAACAAAGCTTTTTAACACCATTAAATGAATATTTACGGTTGCTGTGTATGATGGTTCTCTCCGGCTTCTTTCTTTCTAAACTCAGATGTGCCAAAACATTTAGACCATACTCGAATACTTAAAGGGGCTGTCAATATTTGAATTGCAAAACAAACGCACCCTTCCCTTCAGTGCTCCTTCATAAGCTCCGCCCCCAAATGCGCCTTGCGCAGGTAATTACACTAGATTTGGAAGTTATAGTACAGAAAACAACAGCATGGCAAGGAATTAGCTTCAGCGAGGTTAGAATTAGCATGTGGGTTGCTCTAATTGCTGCTAAACAAACCAATTATAATTGAGTTATAATTAACAAGTTAATATCTGTGACAAAACAATACTGAGCTATTTGTGTAAAACAGCAAAAAACGGTCAGTGTTCCCCACCTATTAAGCAACAATAGAGCAACATCATGACTTTTCATGCCTTTCAGTGATCTGAGGTCTCTCCAATGTCCAAACATCTCATCAGTGTTTACATATCCCTGCCCCTTTCCTTCCCCCTGTCCTGTGCAAGAGCACCCTGTTGTTGATTGTCTGGAATAGTGTTGTTTCTAAGCCACTGCGTTAATGCGAAAACAGACCATAGAGCTAGTCAGAATGTATATTGGATTGAAATCATGTACAGCATCTTTAATATACTGTTGGTCCTCCCTGTGCTGCCAAAACAGCTCTGAACCGCCAAGTCATGGACACTACAGGACCTCTGAGGAATTTGGAGTACACTGTCAATAGGTTCTGACTGAGAGCACCTCACAGGCTTTACCATTTCAAAGATGCTCTGACTCAGTCATCAGGCATTAATGGTTTGACCCTTTTCAGAATCCTTCAGGTCTTCATGGCTGCTCAGTTCCCCCACATCCAACATATGCAAGAAATGACCACTCTGTTACCTCCCTGTATATCACAGACTTTTAGATCAACGTTATTTGTTATCACACTCCATCAGGTCTAAAAGTTTTGGCTCATCTGTGTATTTGTGATTTTTATATATATATATATATATATACTTTCTGGACATTCAGTGTTTTTTCATGATTTAAAACTGTTCTGCATTGTACAAACCGGATTCCAAAAAAGTTGGGACACTAAACAAATTGTGAATAAAAACTGAATGCAATGATGTGGAGATGGTAAATGTCAATATTTAATTCATAATAGAACATAGATGACAGATCAAAAGTTTAATCTGAGTAAATGTAACATTTTAAAGGAGAAATATGTTGATTAAAAATTTCACAGTGTCAACAAATCCCAAAAAAGTTGGGACAAGTAGCAATAAGTGCCTGGAAAAAGGAAATTGAGCATATAATGAACAGCTGGAAGACCAATTAACTAATTGACTAATTAGGTCAATTGACAACATGATTGGGTATAAAAAGAGCTTCTCAGAGTGTCAGTGTCTCTCTGAAGCCAAGATGGTAAGAGGATCACCAATTCCACCATTGTTGTGCAGAAAGATAGTGCAGCAATACCAGAATGGTGTTACCCAGCGTAAAATAGCAAAGGCTTTTAAGTCATCATCATCAACCGTGCATAACATCATCAAAAGATTCAGAGAATCTGGAACAATTGCTGTGCATAATGGGAATGGGAAAGCATTCCTATTTCTAAACTTGAGAAACTGGTCTCCTCTGTCCCCAGACGTCTGTTGAGTGTTGTAAGAAGAAGGGGGGATGCCACACAGTGGTAAAAATGGCCTTGTTCCAACTTTTTTGGGATTTGTTGAAATTTTGAAACAACATATTTTCCCCTTAAAATGTTTCATTTACTCAGATTAAACTTTTGATCTGCGATTTGTGTTCTATTCTGAATAAAATATTAGATGTTGGCACCTCCACATCATTGCATTCAGTTTTTATTCACAATTTGTTTAGTGTCCCAACTTTTTTGGAATCCGGTTTGTAGATTAATACTAAAGTCATCCAAACTATGAATAAACACATATGTAATTATTTAGTAAACAAATAAGTAAACGAATCAGAATATGTTTATATTTGACATTCTTCACAGTTGGCACCTCTTGCTTAGATGCAGCTTTCTTGGCATTTTCTCAGTCAGCTTTATGAGGTAGTCACCTGGAATGGCTTTCAGTTAACAGCTGTGTCTTGTCAAGAGTTCATGACTTGCATTTCTTGTCTCTTAATGTGTTTGAGACATCAGTTGTGTGTCTACTTTGAAGTAAAATCTAAAACATGTTTTGGTTTGTTTATCACTTTTAAATTTACTACATGATTCCTTATGTGTTCACTCAGAGTCTGGTTGACTTCAGTGTTAATTTACAGTGTAGGAAAAAAGCACTGAATGAGACAGTGTGTCCAAACCTTTGATGGATTTTTTTTCTACAAATGGCCATTTTCCAAATCCATCCAAAATGAGATCCTTAGCATCTTAAAACTTCAGCTTATGTCTCCTGCTCCACGGATATTTCTCAGTAATCTGACCTCAGTACAGCTCAGTTGTCCAATTGTGTCTCCTTTTGAGTTGCAATATTAGTAATTATTTTGCAACAATATTGCTAATGCTTAATACAGACAAGAATCTCAATATCCAGGACTAAGAGTTTTCTCATTTTTTTTATGCTATAAATCACTATTATAATGTTTATCTGGGTCAGAAGTATGTTGTCTCGTTTTTGTCTCAGGTTATTTCTGCTAAGACCTTGGAGAACAATCTCCATGAAGTCTCTTGAGACATCAAAGAGAAGCATTGGAGCAATACAGGTTTCCTGTGGGTTTTCAGCTTTGTTACATCATGTTCTTTTCATATTAAAATGAGTGTAGCAACAGCACTGAGACATCACATTGTTAAAGGAGAAAAGTAGATTAAATTGCTATTATTTTGTGTAGACATTAATCCCTTTAGACATCAAATGTGCTCTTTTCTTCTTTTTAATCTTCTAACTGCACAATGCTTCATTTTTGTTGCTGCATTTACTTTCATGTGTAAAGAACATGATCTTACAAAGTCTATTGTGGAGCTTTATTTATTATCTTTGCCACAAATTAACCTTTTGAAGAAGCAAACACATTAATATGAATATACGACACATATCAGCGATCACTGATTTGTTATAAAAGCATTAACAAAGGTTTACGTTGCTTACACACTGTATGTAGTAATAAAGAAAGCCTGCATCTTTTCTACAGTGAAAGAAAATATGGTAGCTTGTTGACTGTACATGCTCGCCTGTTTTACTCTGAACATACACGTTCTTTAGCTCATACGAGGAAGTTGTGGCCTAAGCTTAAAGAAGTGGGCTTAGAACTGAAAGGTCTGCTGTTCAAGCTGGGAGAAGTAACAGCACTCCCTAAACCTCCATGACTGATGTGCCCTTGAGGCACCTCACCCCCAACTGCTCCCTGGGTGCCACAGTTCAGTTGATGAAGCTGCCTACCTCTCTGGGCTCACAGCCTCTTATTGTGTGTGCCCACTAGTGTATAAAAGTATGTTTTGACATGTAGTGCACTGGAAACAAGAGATGAAGGTGCAAACAAAACCACTACTGAATAACTGGGTAATAGGCTAACAAACAGAACAAGGAAAGGAATTTTATAAGAAACACAAGGATAAGGATCAAACAAGCAACACCAGGGCTGAGAGTCATGTGAACGATAAGGTTTCTTAGGGGATTCTGGGTATTGCAGTTCATGGGACAAATTATTGCAGTACTCATGGGAGGTCACGTCAAAGGTGAATCCTGGGAAATGTAGTCCATGGTTGGCCTAATTGGGCATGGACAAGGAGGATTCAAGACATGTTTTCGCTGCAAATGTTATATTTGTGGAGTTTCTATTATATTCCTATGAGTGGCACAGTGGCTTGGTGGTTAGCATGCTACCCCCCAGCTGTAAGGTCTTGGGTTAAATTTCCCATTTGGGTGGAGTTTCAATGTTCTCCCCATGACCGCTTGAGTTTCCTCTGGTGTCAGGCCTTGTACCTGTTCCACTACTTCAACGGACTCCAATTCCCACAATGCAACGGTACTGCACCTTCCACCCACAACCAATCAGAGACATAAGAGGAGATCACCCTCTCCAGAGTACTTATTGTTTTCACCTGTGCCTAGTTAAAGGACTCTATTTAAACTCTCTCCAAACAGTCATTCTCTGCGAAGTATTGCCAACTCTCGGACTTGTGCATACCAAATGTTTATTTCTAGAGCTACTTCTGGGTTTGACCTTCCTTTGTTCTTGACCTTTGATCTGCCTCAGCCCCTTAAATTTGTCTGTTTAATCTGATTGCATTGTAGTGTTTGAACCTTGCATGTATTATGACTTTTCTCTGGATCTGGATGTTTGCTGTTGTTCCATTTGTTATTGCTGTAGTAAACTCCAGGATTTAGTTTTTGTCTGCCTCTTCGACTCTCACACTACCTCACATCTTTTCTCCCACAGTCCCAAAACATGGACATCAGGTGAACACAGTACTCTAAATTGTGCAAGTGTCCAACAATAGATCTGTCCTGGGCTTAGCTAAGATGAAGATGCCCAGTGAAGGAGTAGGAGACTCACCATGACCCTGATCAGGTGTGTAACACACTGGTGATGGAGTTGATCCTTCATTCAGACTAGCTAAAGGACCAACACCAAAGTCTATGTCCACCAGAATCTTGACTTGCACTTCCCTACTTACACTAGTTCTCAGTGTTTTGGTAGTAAAAAAGTAATCCCTTACAAATTACTAATCAAAAATTGTAACAGGATTACTTTACTCATTAAATCCTGAAAAATATACAACTGTGTGACTTGCTTGTTGCAGAAATAATGGAACAAGTTGAGTAGACAAACTTATATTTGCAGTGCTTGACTGTAGTAGACTTTGTAGCAGGAATAAGTAATCACATTACTGCAATGCGTTACTTAGTATCATGTTTTCTCCACACTGAGCATCATTTTTTTTTTTTTTTTTTTTTTTGCTCGCAGCTGTATTTTCTGCCTTAATCAGTGTTCATATCTCAATATCACTCAAGCAGTACTCAGGAAGTCGAGCAATCAGTTGACTATTACATAGTAAAATATGACAGCCATATAACTTAGATAGGTATGTAGAATATAAGAGGAGTAAAGGTATATCTGTTACCGCAAACATATCATTTGCATATATTACACTACGCATAAATCAACATATCATTCATATATATAACATTAATTATTAATAACATTTAAAATTTACATTATATCTATGAAACACTTGTTCCTTTGAATGCACTGCATTTTATAGTTCAGCCAAAACTTTAATTTACCCAGAATCCCTGGTTACTTAAAATGTTCTCAAACAGTTAAAAGATGTTTAAAGTTTAAACTCCTGCAATTAGCAAAACCAAGTCAACACACTGACCTCAGACCATGTCAACTGGCTTTAGCTATGCTGTGTACTTTTTAATCTCTTATAAATCAAGTATTCTGGACACATTATGAGAAGAACCAGTTCAGCTGAGAAGACTAGAACGATGCTGAAAAGGTTGAAGGTACAAGAGGACAAGAAACAGCAAGATGGATGGATACAATCAAAGACATTAAGAAATCTGAAAAGCTAAGCAAAAGACTGTCCATATGGTCATCAGGAGTCAGAATAGGCTTGATGGCACTTAATAATAATAATAATAATAATAACTTTAAGTACAGCGCAAAACTAATTAAGTAAACTTCAGACACATACTGGCTGCTGTTTTGAAGTGAGGATGGAAATTGTGTAGATTGTTTGTGTAGAGTTTTCTTTTAACTACTGATTAATATCTATGTTATTAATAGTTAAGCCAATTAGAGTCAATTGAAAGTAACATGACACCATTTCTTCACTCATTACAGATTAACCTGTAGCACCATAAAGAGATAAAAGCCTCTCTTACCTCAGTCTACTTTTCTCTCTTTTTCACTCCTTCTCTCATCAAAGCTGCCTTTTATTCGTCTGTCCTGTTTGCCTCTCTCTGCCCGTTTCAGTCAGAGTCCAGTGCATGTGCTGATGGAGTGAGGAATGAAAAAGGAGGATGAAAGAGGAGAAAAGGCTTTGCACCTCCAGATGAAGAACAGCTCTAATCCTGCGTGTCTGCGCGAGTGTGAAGCTGGAGTAATCTTCAGGTGAAAAGTGTCAGTGTAACACCCCCCATCCTTCTTTTGCTCTTTTGCTCACTCGCTCTTTCTCTCTCTCTCATGCTCTCTTGCGCTCTCTCTCTCTCTGTCTTGCTCCCTCTCTCTCTTGCTCTCCCTCCCTCTCTGCTCTGCTGCAATGAAGGGATGATCAACTCTCTTCCCATTTTACCC
>BRDA01088322.1:0-19109 GCA_036984385.1 Crenuchus spilurus
AGACTGTGCCAACAGTGCCACAGTAACACTGTAGAGACAGAGCTGCACTTCCTCACACAGTGTGATAAATATAAACACATTCGGCTCATTTATTTACAACTATTTGAGAAAATTCACCCCCAGTTTAGCCGCCTAACCTCTGAGCTCAGACTGCCCATCCTGCTGGGAGAGCAGAGAGACAGCACACACACACACACACACACACACACAACACACACACACACACATCCTGCTGGGAGAGCAGAGAGACAGCAGTGGGACAGCAGAGAGACAGCAGTGAGACAGCAGAGAAACAGCAGAGAGACAGCAGAGAGACAGCAGTGAGACAGCAGAGAGACAGCAGAGAAACAGCAGAGAGACAGCAGTGAGACAGCAGAGAGACAGCAGAGAAACAGCAGAGAGACAGCAGAGAAACAGCAGAGAGACAGCAGAGAGACAGCAGTGAGACAGCAGAGAAACAGCAGAGAGACAGCAGAGAAACAGCAGAGAGACAGCAGTGAGACAGCAGAGAAACAGCAGAGAGACAGCAGAGAGACAGCAGAGAGACAGCAGAGAAACAGCAGAGAGACAGCAGAGAGACAGCAGTGAGACAGCAGAGAAACAGCAGAGAGACAGCAGAGAGACAGCAGAGAGACAGCAGTGAGACAGCAGAGAAACAGCAGAGAGACAGCAGAGAGACAGCAGAGAAACAGCAGAGAGACAGCAGAGAGACAGCAGTGAGACAGCAGTGAGACAGCAGAGAAACTGCAGTGAGACAGCAGAGAAACAGCAGAGAGACAGCAGAGAGACAGCAGTGAGACAGCAGAGAGACAGCAGAGAGACAGCAGAGAAACAGCAGAGAGACAGCAGAGAGACAGCAGTGAGACAGCAGAGAGACAGCAGAGAGACAGCAGTGAGACAGCAGAGAGACAGCAGTGAGACAACAGAGAAACAGCAGAGAGACAGCAGAGAGACAGCAGTGAGACAGCAGAGAGACAGCAGTGAGACAGCAGAGAGACAGCAGTGAGACAGCAGAAAAACTGCAGTGAGACAGCAGAGAAACAGCAGAGAGACAGCAGAGAGACAGCAGAGAGACAGCAGTGAGACAGCAGAGAGACAGCAGTGAGACAGCAGAGAAACAGCAGAGAGACAGCAGAGAGACAGCAGTGAGACAGCAGTGCTCTGGCTGGACAGTACATATCAGCCTGTCACTACATGAGGGACAGTGAGTGATCCTAACACTTTATACACACACGCACACACACACACACACACACACTATACACACTATACACATTACACACACACACACACACACACACTATACACACTACACACACTACACACACACGCACACAATACACACTATACACACTACACACACACACACAAACACACCTACACACACACACACACACACACACACACACACAAACACACCTACACACAGACACACACACACACACACTACACACACAGCACACACACACACACAAACCATTGGGGGCCATTGGTTCATCTGCCACACTCAAAACCTGCAGACAATATTAAAAGTCTTTTTCAGTGCAGGCACATTTCCATCTTTAAAAGAAACCCACAGGAGCTTCACATAAATTGATTGAAGTCGAGAAAAATCATCAAGATCATGAAGCAATCATGTTTGATTCTGGTGAATATTAAGTGTAGATAATGTATTTAAAATCAGTAAAACAGTGATGTTTTACACACAAACATGTTTTTTTCAGTTGGAGTCTTGCAAAAATACCACTGTGGGGTTTCAGTGATTCATGTGTGAGGTTGCACATATCATATTGAGCATGCCTCACAGAAAATGAGTTTTTGGTTGTTTGAAGCACTGATCTACTGCTTCACTTAAAGATTTTTTGTGCTGTTTTAAACTTTAAAGTTTAAAGTCTTTGGTGAATCCAAAATGAACTATGAAGGGAGTTTATATCAGAACAAACTGCTTTCATTGTGTTTATATAGAGTAAAGGTGGACAGTTCGTAGGTCAGTCAAAGCAGGTAAGGCAAACGTCTCTTTTTGTAATGCAGTAGAGGCTCTGTCACTAACACTAATGTCAGCTAATATTTATTAAACCTATGATGTGATATATCACATGATAACCAAATGTGAATATATTCAGTACATCCATCCATCATCTTACACGTATTCATGTCAGGGTTGCGGGGGTAACAACCCATGCAAAGTATACCAGGCGTCCCTCTCCCCAGCCACATCTTCCTACTCATATGGGAGTATTCCAAGGTGTTCCCAGACCAACTGAGAGATATAATATCTCTAGTGTGTCCTGGGTCTTCCCCGGGGTCCCCTCGCAAATGAACATGATCGGAACACCTCACCCAGGAGGCACCCAGGAGGCATCCTTACCACGTGCCCGAACCACCTCAACTGGCTCCTCTCGACATAGAGGAGCAGCGGCTCTACTCCGAGTCTTTCCCAGATGTCCCAACTCTTCACCCTCTCTGTAAGGCAGAGCCCAGACACCTTATGAAAGTAAACCGCCATGTAAACTGAGAGATTTGCCTTCTGGCTCAGCTCTCTCTTCACCAAGACAGACTGGCACAAGACAGAGCCCGCATCACTGTGGCTGCTGAACCGATCTGCCTGTCAATCTCACGCTCCTTCAAAACATATATTCACCTTCAAATTCATTATTTACATAGCAGGAACCAGCCTTGCAAGGAAGAAACAGGAACATCCTAAGTTTTTAAACAGATTTTGGTCCCCACAACATGGCATAAACCTTGTACATACACAAACACACTTTGGTAATACTATACTAGTGAGGACATTCCATTCACTTGTGTAATAGTGAACAAAATTAAACCTAAACCTAAACTTAACCTTAGCAACCAAAGGTCAATGCTTCTGCTTTTTTAATTTTTTCAAAAAGAAAAGTTTATTATGAAAATGAAACATTTCTTGTGAGGACCAGCAAACTGTCCCCACTTTTACAGCTCTGTTCCTATCATGAAGTCCCCATCAGGAAGAAATACAAGGACATACAAACACACACAGCTGAAGGTGTCAGGTCTGAATGTAAGGATGGTCCTGATAATTTCAGAAATGATGGAAACAGGGCTAGAAGGTTGAACACTTTTGGGTTTAGGTGTCAGAGCAGATCTTAATAAACTACTTCTCTTTCAAAGCAGCACTCAGCGCTTGGAAGAAACCTCTCAGTTTCACGTTTCTACTTGACTTGTCAAAGTAACACATTACTCACTGTGTGTATTGATTTTGGTTGCTTCTCAATAACTCTGTCCTCTCAGATGACTGCCACAGAACTACTGATACTGAAAACTAGGGTGACCAGATCTGAGATGATGAAAAAGAGGACACCTTAGTGCGGCTGGGGGGAGTATAATGTATCACATGTTTAAATACAAAGACATTTCAAAAAAGTTGTACACTATATGCATATGGCTGATACTTATCTGAAAAATAGCTTTATTGGCTCTTAATAACATTAACATATAGAAAAAAACTGTCCTTAAAGGCTATTTGAACATATTTGAATATTTCAAATATGTAAAAACAAAATTATACATTTCCATGCCAGTCTGTGCTGAATATCATAGAAATGTATAATTTTGTTATAAGTTTGTTGGGCTTCTTTTAATTTCAAGTAATTTACTTTGCACACCACCGTTCTTCCAATCAAAATGCTGACTGAGCAGGGGGAATATTTTCACTGCTCCATGATTGCTGCCATCAGTAGACATGCCACAGTGAGGAATATTGAAGTGCTTCTAGAGCAGGGGTTGGCAACCTTTAACACTCAAAGAGCCATTTGGACCTGGTTTCCACGCAAGAAACAGCAGAGCTTGTGGGCAGAGCTTGTGGGCGGCCTAAAGGGCGGCCGCTGGGTCCTAATGCTCACCCGGCTCAATTTAATATAGCATAACATCTCACTCAAGCAAACCAAACGGTAGGGGGAACGAAACGCATCTCAAGTAAAACAAAATCTCGGATGTTTGTGAGATTCCGCCCGGACATTTTTTTTAAGTCTCAAAAAGAGGACATGTCCAGGTAAAAGAGGATGTCTGGTCACCCTACTGAAAACAGACTAGACAGTGAGGTGCTCTGTGAGTTTTTATACTTGATGTTATGCACAGCACATATAGGAAAGCAATGGGAACAGTCTGATCATGCTGTCCATTTGGATTCACACCAAACTCATTGACTATTATCAAATCAGACCAATCTTCCTGATAATAAGGTGTCAGACTGATGTGACTGGTGATAAGGAATCAGATTGCTTAGTGCTTAGCTTTAAATTGTGTTGATTTGACATCATGTTGTAAAAGCATCCTTTTTAATTATTAGGTTTAAAGTATTAAGTATCCACAAATGCCATTATTGGGCTTAGGTCCAATTTTGAAATTCACATGAACATTTTACAAAGGTCATTCAAAAAGGCACGCCTACATTCAAAGGTGTCTGAGCTTAGGAACTTCTCATTTTTCAGGCTTTTAAACTGCAGTGAGGCGTCCAGACTGCTCTGCATTTTAAGTCATTCTCTTTCTCTTTTCGTGACCTTACCAGCTTTCTGTGCCTGTATTGATTTTGTTCTCCCACATTTCAGATAATTGCAGGGTGCCGTGAACCTAATCCTCCCAGAGCTGGGACTATAGGAGGAGGGAAATGTGTAGACTTTCTGTTAAAGGGGCTTTGCACTGCTGGCTATATGATAACCTCAAACCTGCCAACCCTTCAAGACCACTTCACTTCCTCTGCATTCAGGGGAAATGTACAAAAGATCGCTTAGGATGCTTACATAACTAAAAGAGCAATACTTCATGTACTAAGACTGTGTGCGTATGTGTACAAGTTAGATCAACCCAACAATAACCAAATAAAGTAGAAAACAGAGAGACTCAGGGACAGAGACTATAGCAACAATTATGGGCAGCCAGTTAATGGTTTTTAATACCACAGAATATCCCACTAAATATTAATATATGATCAAATTTTTTTTGTATACCTTCATTTATGACCAATTAGCTTAAAGCTGACAGTGCAACAGGTGGAGCTAGTGAGCAGCTATGAGTAGTAAGCTGCCTTGAGTTTAAGAGTGCTTCTAGTTTTTAGGAATATTAAGGACATGCACATGTTGTGACAAGCTTGTGCATCAATCATCAACATCAGATATTCTCTCCATTCCCTTACATCCCTCAACTGCTCTGTGTTGTAGGAAAACAGAGAAAGGAAGAGAAGTGGAGGTTAGGAGCAGTAGCTATACCTTCTGGACATGTCTGTAGCCAAGCAGAGCAGAGTCTCTATTTCCAGCCGTGACCGTGCAATATATATATAATTATTGCCAATTTTCTCCCTTCCCAATATGGTAGTAGCGAATTAACCCATCCCATCCACTAAGGGGCTCTCCCCATCACTTTGCACGGTCTCTGACTCTAAGAGAGGGAAGTCAAGCACAAGCCTCATCCGCTGTGTATGATGCAGTCACCGCCTCTTTTCAAACTACCGCTGATACACCGTCACTAGGGAGCCAATGCGCTCGGAGGAAAACACAGGATTCCCATTGGACCAATCAGTAGACGCCTGAGCCAGCGGACATTGCAGTGTATGAGTGATAGGGAGAGAGCGCCATCTACCCACCCAGAAAGAGCACTGCCAATTTTCGCTCTTTTGGGCCCCGGCTGTTGATGGCAAACAGCATGACCGGGATTCGAACTCATGATCCTCTGGTCATAGTGCCCTGCTGAGCCACTCGGGGCCCTATAAAATCTTTAAGGTCTTTGAGAATTCCAATGATTAGATATGCAGTCTGAGAGTGTTCTTCATCAAAATTCAATTTTACACACACACACCCACACACACACTATAAATTGGATTTTAAAAACAACAAGAGTAAGTCTGTAGAAACATATAATATCATTTTCACTATTGATTGATTGATTAATTGATTGATTGACTGTGATTAAATGTGTACTTCTGAATGAAGTCTGCACAGTTTACTGCTTCCAAAGCAGCTTGGAAGATTAATGATACAGTGAGGAAAATAAGTATTTGAACACCCTGCGAATTTGAAAGTTCTCCCACTTAGAAAACATGGAGGGATCTGAAATTTTCATCTTAGGTGCATGTCCACTGTGAGATACATAATCTCTTAATCTTAGAATATTAAGTGGAGTGGAGGTGGACTTTTTAGAGGTGGACTAACAGGTCTTTGAGGGCCAGAATGTTTGCTGATTGGCAGGTGTTCAAATACTTATTTGCAGCAGTAACACACAAATACATGATTAAAAAATCATACATTGTGATTTCCGGATTTTTTCTTTTAGATTATGTCTCACAGTGGACATGCACCTAAGATGAACATTTCAGACCCCTCCATGTTTTCTAAGTGGGAGAACTTGCAAATTCGCAGGGTGTTCAAATACTTATTTTCCTCACTGTATCTATGCACTGAACAATCCAAACTCTGGACTAAAATCCAGGTGTCTTTGAAATCCGATAATGGCTTTAATGCAATGTAAGCTATCATGGTAAATGCACTCACCATGTGGTACGAGCATTTCAATGTCTCAGCCTGCACGACCCCACAGATGGTGGTAAAATAGCTAAGATCTTTAATTTCCTTAAATTTGCTGTATTTGCATCATAATATCACCACAATGCTGAAGCAACTCCCCATTGCTTTAATAAGTGTGTTAATATGTGTAATTAGTGTAATAAGTGTATTTAGTTTTCTGTGTTAAAACTACTGTTCATGAAGGTTTAATATAAATGTAGCAGACAGAGATGAAGTTGACACGTTCACTTAAATATTCCTTTTCATCCTCTACTGGCAGTGGCCATTTAATTACATGACAGTGTTTTTCACTGCATTGGCATTTTTACCTCCCAAGAACTGATCCTTACATTGCTGGTATAATGTGTTCCTGACATCTGTAATGAGCCATCCATCACTTTCATTGTGCTATATTAATTCTGTCTTATTAATTATTGTGTTTTGAGCCAAGTTTTGCACAGTTGCACAGCTGCACTGGCTTGTATTTATGGTCAGGACTTTCATACATATCAGATACGCATCATTCAAAGCTTTGTAGTCCACCCTCAGTACTTTATGAAAGTACCTCCTTATTAACTAGGCCTGCTTTGAACAAATTACTTCTATTTTTTTGGTAATTTGTGCAGAGTAATCCAGTAAACACTAACTCTTTATTTTTTGTTGAACTTTTGCCATTATTTCCTCTCTCTAGTTTCTAAACCCTACTGTGGAAAAAAAGAGGAATTTAATAAATAATGACCATTAAGGAACATGCGTGCTAATCTCATTTGCCTGCCAGTTCCTCTAACTACCTTCTCCTTCACCCATCCCACACTGGACCATACCTCTCTTCACTACTGACTGACCCTTATTAATCAAACTTCACAAACAAACCACCACACTTTGGTGATACTCGTGCTCAACAGTGGTGGGTCATCAGGGCCTGCAAGGTCTTCTCTGCTGGCCTAAGAAATATCTGAATCACAAACTGATAATAACTGATAACTGTTAATTATATTTTGTCCATGACTACTTATTAATTCCAAATAGTCTGTCCACTTCCTTTTATAGCTTTTCCGATGGTTGTGCTGTTTCCAGACATGTATTTTCATATTAAAGCATTTAACCAATCACATTTCAGCCATCATTTGTTGCCAGGCAGGGTCAAAGTCAAAGAGGTCTGCCCGAGGCCTTCATAATCCATTCTGCAGGCCCTCTAACACAAAATAAATGTCGATGGAACTGTTGCTTCAACCAATCAGATTTTGAGTTGGTGTCACCAGGGCCCTCTAGCAGGCTTATGGAACGTCACTGTATTCAGACCCATTGAATGGATAGTCAATCTAGTTAGCATTAGCTTTGATGTTGATAGGAAAGGACTTCTTGATGGAACTGAAGTGCACGGATGATCTGTATAACAGAGTAATTGCACTGTTTTTAAGGAAAGAGAGGAGGATGGATTTTGTTCACAAATAATCTGATTTTTTGGTGAGTAAAGTTTTGCTATTCTCCTAAATAATATTGCAAGTTTAAGAGGTTATTATTGATGTTTTATGTGTATTTGCAGTAGCTGCAGTAAGGAGACTTGTTCACCCCTGGTTTGTTTATTCAATAGAGGCATTTATTAAGGCTACAGGAGTTATCTGTCTGCGATGCAATGGCTCTTTATACTGTATTTCTGCATATTTAATGGATTTTATAACCATAAATTAGTTTATGAGGGGTAGATTGGTGCAGACAGAGCATTACTGAAGGCCTAGGTGTGGAAGGCATAGTCCACCACTGGTGCTCAAAAGCCCAATCAAACCTTAGACTTAACTGAGATCAGTCACAAACTCTATGTTTGAAATCTTTAAAATATATTTATGTTTGAAATCTTTTGATTGCTTTGTACCACTCTCTGGAATCGTTTGCCTCTGGCATCAGTGGCCTGTGGGGCACCATGGTTATGCTGTTTGGAGGCACTGAAGGTACAAGAAGTCCATCCTCGGTACACCAGGATGGCTCTATAATATTCCACAAAGCTATTTCTGAAATGCTACCACCCTTCACCTGATACCCTATTATCATGCCCTTTTGGACATCAGTCGAATCACGTCCTTTGCTCATGATGATGGTTTTACCCTCTACTACAACTGACTGGTGTGCTCACTTATTTATAAATGCATTTACACAACTGTGATGTCCCAGGTCAAGTTCATTCCAAACCATGGGTAGTCATAATTTCCTTGATATGACCATATATTTAGTTGTATTTGTAGGGGAATTATAGTGTTTTTATGACTAGGGATGTTTCTGAAAAGGCCTTTAAACTTGTTTAATTGTGCCTCTATTTCACTGTTCCTTAGCAAAATGACCCAATCTGACCACCTATTTGAATGGAGGGCACAAATAATGATGTGAACTTGATCTTGAACTCAACATACTTGGTTCAACAGAGTGGGGAAGAGTATAGCTTTATAAATGCTAATACTAAGTGTGAAAATTTACATTTTTTGATATTTTAAATGTACTGAATATCTAGCTCAGCAATGCCGTTGGAAAGCAGGCCTGGTATATAAATGGCTGCATGCCTAGTAAATATCCACTAGAGCCTTGACCTCCATCAACAGAAGCTTGTCTTGAATATCTAAAGAAAATAACAGCTTTGAATGTTCCAGTATTTACAGCAGGTCATTGGCCAAAATAGTATATTTATAAACCTAGAGACTCTTTACTCTATGCTATATCATCTAGTTTAGTAGCTTATCAGTAAATGTGTGTGGGTGTGTGGATGGGAGGGGTTGTTTGAGTGTGTGATGGAAAAACAAGCCCTTAATGCTTATGGCTTGAGGCTTATGCTGTGCCACATGACTGGATGACACTGTATTTAATATTTATGAGACAGGAAGGAAATACTTAATTGCTATTGCAGTGCACAGATGACAACATGTGAAGACTATCCATGTTTGCCATTGCATGGTTAATGTAAATAATACTGAAAAAGCTGGATACGAATTCAGTCATGCTATTGGTTTTAGAGCAAATTACGAAATTGGAAGCCTTATCGTTGTTGCATTGTTGAGTGCAGGCTAATTCTGCATTCATCCAAAGCTTGTAACTCATAAATCCCAAGCTCCCAACATGAAAAAAACAAAAAAAAAAAAGAAAAACGATCCCAGAAGGGAACTCCTTCAAACCCAGGGATGGTCTTTTCAACTCTGACCTTGTGTATGATATCAAATCAACATGGCTAATTTAAGACACTGACCAAGTTCATTTCGAGTAGATACATCATAGATACCGAGAACAGGAGACTGGTGGGTGATTTTGTGGCATGGTGCCAACTGAAATATTCAATGTATACATATTTGCACAGTAATTTATGTAGACAATGGACATACACCATGTTTCACAGATAGTATAAGGTTCTTATGCTGGAATGCAGTGTTTCTTCTTTCTCCAAATGTTAAACCAATCATAAAACCAAAAAGTTCTATTTTGGTCTCATCCATCCACAAAACATTCTTCCAGTAGTCTTCTGACTTGTCCACATGATCTTTAGTAAACTGCAGATGAGCGGTAATGTTCTTTTTAGAGAGCAGTGACTTTCTCCTTACAGCCCTGCCATGCACACCATTGTTGTTCAGTGTTCTCCTGATGGTGGACTCATGAATATTAACATTAGCCAATGTGAGAGAGGCCTTCAGTTGTTTAGAAGTTACTCTGGGGTCCTTTGTGACCTCGCTGACTATTACACGTCTTGCTCTTGGAGTGATCTTTGTTGGTTGACCACTCCTGGGGAGGTTACAATGGCCTTGAATTTCCTCCATTTGTACACAATCTGTCTGAGTCCAAAAGCTTTAGAGATGGTTTTGTAATCTTTTCCAGCCTGATGAGCATCAACAACTCTTTTTCTGAGCTCCTCAGAAATCTCCTTTGTTCATGCCATGATACACAACACTTCATGTGTTGTGAAGAGAAGACTTTAAATAAAACAGGGTGCCCACTCACACCTGATTGTCATCTCATTGACTGAAAACACCTGACTCTAATTTCACCTTCAAATTAACTGCTAATCCTAGAGGTTCACATCAATCAATCAATCAAAATTTATTTATATAGCACTTTTTACAACGGACGATGTCACAAAGCAACTTTACATAATTAGTATCAGACAATTTGAAGCCCGATGTGAGCAAGCCGAAGGCAACAGTGGCAAGGAAAAAATCCCTCAAGGCAGAAACCTTAGGAGGAACCAGACTCACAAAGGGGATCCATCCTCCTCTGATCAAACTACTTTTACCACTCACAGATAGAGGGTTGGCAATGGCTCATGAAACCTGTTAGCCATTGTGGCTAAGGGGCTTAAAACTTTCTTTTTTCTGTGGATTTGTTTAGCCACAGATTTAACAGCTACCTGTGGCGAAGACAGTTAGCCACAGTAGCCACACTTTAGCCACAGTTAGCCAAACTTAGCCACAGGCACTTACATGTACATGTACATCATATCAGAAATCCAAAATCCATTGGTGTAATGGATTTCTGACCATATTTACAAATATTTATAGATATTTACTCTCTGTAGGGCAAATAAGAGTGATAAAAATGGAAAATATAGAACAATAATTGAATTCAAAATAAAAAAAATTTCCAATGTGTACAGCTCTTTGTCGACTTGTTTATTTATTCCAGAGACAGTCTCTCACAAGTCTGGGAATAACTGTAAAAATACTATCAATGAACGCACAGAATTATGGGATACTATAATTTTCTTTCTATAAAACTTCTCAACCAATCAGCATTTAGAGACCCACCTATCTCATTAATTATTTCGCGGTTATTTTCCTGACGATGTTGCTTTGGGCTATTTCGGGTGTTTACAGAGCAGCAGATAAACTCAAGATGGCGGACAGCTCGCGGAGTATTGCCGGATTTAGTCATTTTCGTGGCGATTTGAATTCGTCATGCGTTAGAAAATTGCTTTTAGCCAGCGTGGCGTACTGATGACATGTTTTCCTCGCCACACGGTGTCTGAGTTCGCCACTGGCGACGTGGCGAGCGGCCAGCGTGAACCCTGCAAATATGTCATATTGTATCATTTTCCTCAATAAATAAATGAGTATAATATTTTTGTCTCGTTTGTTTAACTGGGTTGTCTTTATCTACTTTTTGGACTGACTTTTGATGTTTTAGGTCATATTTATGCAGAGATATAAAAAATGATAAAGGGTTCACAAACTTTCAAGCACCACTGTATCTATCTTTCTAAGAGACCACTCTCTTTTACTATGTTCGCTGACTCGCTTATTGTTAACAACACTTTTTCTCATGGAGGTTTCCACGTTTTGGATGTAAAAATGATGTAATATTGAGCTTCAAATTGTCACATCCAAGGTAAGTTGCCAGCAGCATATTGTACAAACCAAGCCTCATTCATATTTATGCAAAGCTCAAAGTCTTCTGACTTTATCCAAAGCTGTTGGCCACTGAACACTCAACAAGCTGAAATGACCTAGAAGTGACAAAATGATGGAGGGGATTCTGTCAGATCTGTGAGATCTATGTCCTGTGTAATCGGTAACAATTACAATCACTAGTGCAGCTCAGCTTTGACTTTACCATCAGTCACCTAAAATCTTTTCTCTGTATGATCCGACCGCCTCTGTTTAATCGTCCTAGTAAACTTGTCATATCCTATCTGCACTCTCGGATACGGCCCAGTGGCTCTTTCTCATGCCTTTTGGGAATGTTTTCTTGCCACCGTCGCCTTCTACAGCACTCAGCGGGGGTGTGGACCCACATTTCAAGAAATCTACTTTAGCATTGTCTTGAAAACTCATTTACTATCACATGATTCATTCAGAAGTGGGTTATATTCAAGTATTACACATGCACAGTGGATTATATTTAAAGATTCTCCAGAAGCATGTTCACCAATCACTTACAGATGGATGTCCACTGTAGTAGTGAGTCAGGCCCACTCTCTGTGCCTCAAGCGTAGCAGACAATCTGCACCAGACTGCTGCAAACTGACCAAGAGTGAATTTTCCATTTTTACTGCCCCATCTTCCTCTCTCGCTCCCTCCCTCTCTCTCTCTCTCTCTCTCTCTCTGCAGTCAGAGCCACAAATCAGAGGCCAGCTGCTCTGCATTGATCCCTGTGGCTTGCCGAAGCATTGGCCCGTAATGTGATGGCATTTCATTATTCAGGCAGAAGAAGCGTTAGTGCTCTATCTCTCTCTCACTCTCTTTCTCTCTCCCTCTCTCTCTCTCTGTCTCTATCTATCTCTCTATCACTCTCTTTCTCTCTCTCCCTCTCTCTCTCTCTGTGCCTGAGGCCACTTGCCCCATGCTTGCGCTGTAGTGTTAATAGTCAGTTGCATTTCTTTCCAAGCCTGGTTCGGACTCTGGTATGTTGTGTAAGGGGCTAAACGTAAAATAAAGCAGTAAATTCAGCATCAAACAAACAAGCAAAGACATCAAAGGGGATCTAAAAGACACTAGTGGATACAGGACGAGGACATTTAAACCACAAGCAGAGGCCCTTGGCAGTGATGGAGACCAATGATGAACTGGGGGTCTTCACGGTGATCCAGTGAGTATGAGGCCGTGTTTCTGGTCCTTTCTCCCTTTCTTGTGCAGTTGTACTCCTGTGTTGTTTAAGTGGGTGATTTGCATCAATCAAAATGAATCCGTGATGAAGGTGTATGTGCTTGTATAATGAGCTGTTTTTGCTTGCTTTAGTGGACCTGCCTTATTTCTATATGGAAGTAATAAGTGATGGGAAATATACTATATATATATTGCACTAATGTTACGATTAATAGCACTGTCAACGTGCAGCATTTATAAAAACCACCCGTTACATGTTTTAGGGTTTAAGAAATGATGCCAGTTTTCATGCAAAAACCAAAAAGCCGCACTGATCTGTAGTCTGGATGAGGTTGGACATGTTGTTATAAGGTCGTCCGGCCATGTTTGACCACAATGTCATGACTCATGTGTACACACATCCACAAGCACACAGAGGGCTGAGGACACTGAACACCTTCTCCACATCAGTTTTACACGGTAGCTAATTAGAAGTGACAGACTGACCTCAAGTGTCCTGTTTTACAGTCAAACACTGATTTGTTTTAGCAGAAGCTCACAGGTAGAACGCGGTGACCCCTGTCTTGTGACATTCCTGAAACAAACTTTTGACCCACATCCCTCACCATGCAAGTTTTACATTTTGCCACTGTCATACAATAACCATGTCAAAAATATGCCAACATTGCTTTTTCAATCTCGCTTAAAATCAAGTGCCTATCTATGACATATCTCTTAGAAGTCCGTTCATGAAGCCCTCTTAGATCTGCCGCAGGCAACTGCTAGAATTGTGAAATACATCAGTAAAGAGACTGTACAAACTTACAGCAGAGTGCTGAAGCATGTGGCACATAAACGCTGGCATAGTGTAGTGGGTAACGCCACTGCTTCCCCAGTTCAGTCCCACATCCAGGCAGGAACACTTTGAGTGTCAAATGCATAAGTGTATGTGAAGCTCTGTGAACATGTTTCTACATCTTGTGAGAACATTGCATAAGAAATGTTGGACCTAATAGTGGGAATAAGCACCTTTGGCTTGGATGACACTCAGATGTCATGGCGTGGACTGTATTAGGTGATGAAAGTATCTGGAGGCACTTGTGCCAATTCCAATACAGCAGAGCACTCTGCACCAGTCACCAGAGATTCATTCCCCTCTGGCATCAGTGGCCCGTGGGGCACCACTGTTATGCCATTGGGAGACACTCAGTGTACAAGAAGTCCATTCTCAGTACATCTTCACAGCAGCGGCTCTAGAACATCCCATAAATTTAGTGGTTTTTGATATTCTACCACCCTTCAGCTGGTACCCTAATATCATGCCCTTTTGAACATCAGTCGACTCATGTACTTTGCCCATGATGATCAATTTTTCCTTGCCACTGTCGCCGTTGGCTTGCTCACTGGGGATTAGGGATTAATGATTTAATGTCTGTTATTATTAACCCTGTAAAGCTGCTTTGTGACATCAGTTGTAAAAAGCGCTTTATAAATAAAATTTGATTGATTGATTGATTGATCAATTTCTACTCTGCTACAACTGACCGGTGTGCTCACATTTTCATACATGCAAAAACACTGTCACGTAGCATCTCTGACATCACAGGATTGCATCCCAAACCAGGGGTGGTCATCATTTTTGGATATGACCTGTGATTATGCACACTGTTGCTCTCACTAAAAAAATAAAAAGTAAATGCTGAAGTGAAGGTGAGTGAAATAAATAAAAGAAATGAGTTTAAATGCCAAGGGAATTATTTTAAGCCTGTTATTAAATCCAAATTGTCCGCTCCATTGTCATGCAAATATAGTTCTCCTGTCCAGTGGCTGCACAGTTCAGACATGGTTATTGCAGGGTTACACAAGCAGAGCTACAACGATTCTTGTTTGCATGAATAGACTCTTCAAATTTCGGCTTGTCTAACGTTCGCTTCAAGACCGCTGGAATACAGAGCTGATGACTAATGTAGTAATTAGTCAAATCTGTGAAAAAGCATGCACCCAAAAGCTGGGGGCATGCATTATGTACAACTCAAGCTTTTGACTTTTTCGTTCTTTGTGCCGTTTAAACACCAGCAACAAATAAAAGCCTCTTACACTGCATTCACCATTTTTGATAGACGGGCAGCAACATGTACTTCCATTTATAACTTAGATTATGTTTTTCTTCATCAATTAGATGTCTGCAGGGGTTAATGGAAGTGAATAATGAGTGTGCTCATTCATGTCGCGTTGACTGTCATAGTCCTAATTACACTGCACAGGTACAGACAAGGTAAATGTACCCTTAATGGTACAACATGGTCATTAAGATCCAATTATTTAAAGTTGACTACATTCATCTTTTCAGGAGAAAGGAGCAGATTTGTATCTTTAACTGAAATTCTTTAAATGTGGAATGAAGGTAAAGGTCTGTATGCTCTAATGGCACCACTGACATGAAAATGTGTGAAAGGTAAAAATAAACAAAGCATTTCTAATTACCACAGCCAAGAAATGGCAGCCTCGAGGCATTCATATGAATGTAGGTTTTGATACTGTATCCGAAAGCTACTTTCAGCCTGATTATTGACTGCACCAGGAGAAATGGCAGCCGCCTTTTTTTGGAGTTAAGAGTAAAGCATATGCCTGTGAAATGCAGCCATAACCCAAATCTTTTAAGCCATTATCCTTCCACAACTTGGGTCACATCTGTTTGATTTACTTAAATACAATCTAGAAGTTCCAAGCAGGTCAAATTCGGTCAAGCCCTTACTGAATTTAAACTGGGGCAGATTGAAGAGCATCATCAAATGATGCCAGTCAGTCCCCAGTCCAGACCAAGCAGAAGCTAAACAAGGTGTCTCCATACAAACATTAGTAGATTTTAACTTCATTTCTTCAAGAGAAGTCAATATGCGGCTGGTATGTGGAAGTCTAGAAGATGTTCTAACAAGATTAGTTCCAGATAAACAGAAAACATACAATCTAACAGCATTGGAACATGCCATAACCAAACTCTTCATTTCCTTTGAAGTCAACTGCTTAAATGAAGAAAAGCTCCATCACCATTGGCCCGTGCCACATTATTTTTGATATTTTGTGTATTACCTCAGTTTTCTTTCTTTTGCATTCAGTTTTTCATTTCCAAAATTCACATTAAATGATGTCTATGGACAAACCAGTCTAGTCTCAGTCTCTTTGTGTCAATCCTGACCCTATAATGTCCATTGCTTTTCATTCGCTCCCTCTAACCGGAGCTTGGCTGGATAATAAAAGGAAAAATGCTGAGCTGTGAAACAGCATGCATGCCCTGGTGAGCTGACTGTTTGTGTCTGGGCCTTCTTGCCATCTCTGACCTACATAATGTGCTGGGTTGACTTTGAGTCTTACTCTGGCAATGCTTGATTCAGGGCTTGACTCTTCACGTCATTCATTTCTTGCTTTTCTACAACAAGACAAGATTTTAAAAATCTGCAGAATTGTTGATTGACCATCTCCACCAAGCAAAAATAGAATTTCAGGCTCATTACAGATTTACTGTGCATCATAAACCAATTTATGACCGCAGCTCTCATGTATATGTTATTGGTTCCAAAGCGATTTGTCTAGCTGGCCTGGTTTTCATGCAGATTTTTGATCTTTTGAGCACACAGAACAAAGAGAATTCCAACATTCAAATACTACCCCAGATGAAGCATATATTATCCATAACAGCAGACACTGGAAGCCAAAGCTGGGGGAAGTCATTTAATCTTACATGTGTCTCCATTATAGAATGGTTCCCTCAGAAATCATATTTACATATTTTTCCACTTTCCTCAGATTAAATCAAACAGTTAAGACATATTTGGACTCTCAACCTGCATTCAGATCTCACTTAAGGTCTCACAGCCTACATAATGTGGTTGAGGACATGGTAGGATTTACTTTGAATGATAAAAATAACAAACTAACATCACTACAGTCAGTCACTCCAGACAGCGGCAGAGCTGGTAGAAGACTGATCAAATTCCTTTACATTCATGACAATCATCATCACTAAAATTGATTCTAGATCTAAGAGAGTTAGGTGAACAGCTACAGTGTTCTTTCTGTGTTGTAAAACAACTAATCAATCAATCACAATGTATTTATATAGCGCTTTTTACATCGGACGTCGTCACAAAGCAGCTTTACATAATTAGCATCAGACAATTTGAATCAAAACACAAAAGCTGATGGGAGCAAGCCAAAGGCTACAGTGACAAGGGAAAACTTGCTCGAAGCTGGAGGAAAAAACCTTGGGAGGAACCAAAACTCGCAAAGGGGATCCATCCTTCTGATCAAACTACTGATATAAATTTACAAATCTAGATGTGCAAAGTTTTGAAGATATATTTTGGCCATTTTTATTATTTATTTATTTTTCTAGTAGTTAAACCTTCTCCCAATGTAGTAGTAGCCAATTAACCCATCCCATCTGTTAAAGGCCTCCCCACTTCTTTGCAATGTCCATGACCCTAGGAGGGTGAAGACTCCTCCAGTGCATGCGATGCGGCCACCGCCTCTTTTCGAACTACCACTGATACACCATCACTGGGGAGCCAACACGCTCAAAGGAAAGCACACGATCCCTGGCTCCAATGGACCACTCAGTAGACGCCTGAGCCAGAGGACATTGTGGAAGTGATGGGGAAAGAGCGCCATCTACCCGCCCAGAGAGAGCCAATTTTTGCTCTCTCTGGCCCAGGCTGTTGATGGCAAACAGCATGACCGGGATTTTAATTCGATCCTCTGGTCATAATGCCTTATCCCACTTAGACACTTGGGGCCCAGCAACTGGGCTATTTAAGTGACTATTGAGTTAACCTTGTCGATCCAGTTTTAAATTAAAGTAGCAAAATTTGAATTAAAAACTTGAATATTCAGCCATTCAGTAGTGAATGTGTTGTTGTGTTGATCTGAATGACCCCTGTCTGAAGCACCATGTTTGCTCCTTTTTAACAAGAGTGATGGATCGTTGACCTTTCTACAATCAATCTTAAATCGTTTCACTCCAATGACATAAACATGCATTCAGACACACACATGCACATTGTATATACACACATATTAACTGGCAATGGTAATGACACACTTTTTAAAGTAGTTTAATGACAAACGAGTTATGAAATTATATAATATTCATCCACCTTACAAATAAACATCCTATAACTTTCCATCTCTACCTTCTGTACTTTTCCAAAAGAGTTCTCTCCTCTCTTACCATCAATCATCTTTTCTTAAGTAACCACATGATTGAAGTATGAAGGTCTGAACTTTCTGAATTAGGTTTCGGGGGCCCCGAGAGGCTCAGCAGGCTAAGATGCTGACACTATGACCAGAGGATCGCGAGTTCGAATCCGGGACATACTGTTTGCCAGCTGGGGCCCAAGAGAGTAAAAATTGGCAGTGCTCTCTTGGCAGTGGGTAGATGGTGCTCACTCTCTTTATCACTCACACATTGCACACACACAACGCTGGCTCAGGCGTCTACTGATTGGTCCATTCGGAGCTGGGAATCCTGTGCTTTCCTCCGAGCACATTGGCTCCCCAGTGACAGTGTGTCAAGCGGTAGTTCGAAAAGAGGCGGTGTCCATATCACATGCAGTGGAGGAGGTGTGTGCATGTGTTCATCTTCCTAGAGTCAAGGACAGTGCAAAGTGATGGGGAGAGCCCCCTAGTGGATAGGGATTGGTTAATTGGCTACTACCACATTGGGAAGGGGAGAAAATTGGCACAAAAAAAAAAAAAGTTTCTCTACACATTTCTCTACCACTGATGTAGTCAATCATCCATCCATTATCTTAACTGCGTAATCAAGTTCAGGTTCACAGTGAATCCCCATACCCCTCTGTTGGGCTCTCGGCAGGTCAGTCCACTATTTTAGCCAAAATCAGGATAGGGTGCCATTATATCACATTCATACATACAAACCGGATTCCAAAAGAGTTGGGACGCTATACAAATTGTGAATAAAAACTGAATGCAATGATGTGGAGATGGCAAATGTCAATATTTTATT
>BRDA01088323.1:0-12361 GCA_036984385.1 Crenuchus spilurus
AAGCCAGTGTAGCTCAATGAGCAGTGGGGTGACATGTGCCCGTTTTGGATGGTTAAAAACCAGACGTGCTGATGCATTCTGGACCATCTGTAGTGTTTTAATAGTGCAGGCCGGGAGGCCTGTTAGCACAGCGTTGCAGTAATCGAGGCGTGAGATAACCACAGCTTGTACAAAGAGTTGAGTCTGATATTATAGAGCGCAAAGCGGCAGGACCGTGCAACAGAGGACACATGATGTGTGAATGAAAGCTGGTCATCAAACATAACCCCGAGGTTCCTAACAACCTTTGACGGAGAGAGTGAGAGAGAGTCGATCGTCAAGGTGAGGTTGTGTTGAACCGACTGTTTTGCGGGGAAGACCATATTCCAAAGATATGTGCATCAACACCCAATGTAGTTTTTATTTTTAATATGTCATTAAACAGAAAACAACAGAGGAATGTAATACAATAATCTGACTGTGAACTGTCAGATATTTTATATTTATTACATGTAAAATGACTTCAAGGCTTTTAAAAAAGTGTATTATGTTATGGTAGTAATTTACTCAACCTCTAAAATAAATATTCTATTCGAGATTGTGGATTTCTCAGCTATTGGCCATAATGATCAACATTAAAACAACAAAAAGACTTCAAAATGTCACACGTAATGAATATAAAATGGCAGTTTACCTTTTAAAATTGCATTATAAGCAGCAATTAACTTATTCACAATATTCGTTTTTTAAATGCTAGTAATGTCTCATACATTTGGACAGCTCTACTCCCCACTGAGGCATATTTGGTCCTCAAATGTTCATTTCATGCAGCCTTGTAATAAATCACAATCTAGGAGGCTTGAGAAAAGCTTCAAGCCATAATGTTGTACATCATCTTAGATACACCACTACAAGGCTAATAAAACACATCATAACAGAAGCAAACATAAAAGCAGATCCACTATCTACCCTCAGCCCTTGCAGGAGCCTCACTGTCAAACATCTGACTTTTTCCTGCTTTTTCCATCTTCTACTGAAACACCACTTCGCTTTCTGGTTTCCATTTCCCAGAAGTTTCCAGATTTTTTTACACATCACTCTGAATTTATCAGTGCTCATATTCACTTGGTTCATTGAGTATGATGGTCACATAGACCGGTTGATATAAGAGAAATAAACGAGCACTGAATGGCACCTGATTATTCACGTTATTTATTCACGATTATTTACACTCAGACTTTGCATCGCCATTTGCACCGGGATCTTCACTCAGTTACCCACCAACCTAAGGCAAGAGACACACGTTTTGAAGCTGATGATAAAGTGCAGGACTCTGGTTAGAGTTCAGATCAGATACTATTACATGATAATCAGTGAGGTCATCTACGAATTTGTCTTTTTATTTTATTTATAAATGTGCCACTAATAGCCCATCATATCATCAGACAGCAATAACTGAGGTGTTTACAGGCAGCTGTGTGTCTGGTGGTTAGGCATATGGTCTTGTGACCGGAAAGATGCTGGTTCAGTTCATGACTGAAGTGGCCTTGAGCAAGACACCTAACCCCCAAATGCTCCCTGGGCACCCAGGATAGGGCTGCTCATCGCTAGTGTGTGTGTGTGTGTGTGTGTGTGTGTGTGTGTGTTTCACTGCACGGATGGGTAAAATGTGATCAAAATTCCCTACTGTGGGACTAATAGGGGGTTATAAAACTAATAATTTAAAAAATCAACACAACTGTGTGCATGTAGACACAGTTACAGTGATGTGTTGCTGATTAAAACAATGATAACCCTAACCTCAGCTCCTTATATTCCTCGTATGTGTGTGTATGTATGAGAGAGAGAGTTAGTGAGAGTAGGTGATGTAGAGAGAGCATTCCCATAGGGACTTAAACACAGACACTGCAGCCCAGCAGACATAACACAGGAGACTGTGGGGGTTAGAGGAAGTGCCACATTTCCATTGCCTTGACACCTGACCTTCCATCTATGACCTTGTGCACTGCCTGAGAGCATGGCTGGACCAGCCATTGTGACTACTGGGAGAATCACGTTTAAACATCCTCATATTATTCAGCTGCCTTCAGAGAGAATGAGTAGAAGTGGTCAAGAACAGCAACATTCTTAAGATGGCTAATCTGTGGTGACCAGACGTCTGAATCAAAACTGGGCACATTTCCAATTCTGGCCAATATATCACTAAAAACATTAAAGAAAAAGAGAGGAACAGTTTCAGTTTGAAGTATTTTGGACATGGTAACTCTTGTAAAGACACTGATGCCAGAGGAGCTGCTGACTGATATTGATATTAATGTTACAATGGGCAGCACAAAATTACAATTAGTCTTATAAATAGCTTATATTTATTGCTTTTACCCTTGCAAAATTTGTCACTTGTTGCTTTTTGGAAATAAAGTTGCTAAGTAATGTGATAATTTTTTCTTGTTTTGAGAAAAAAAAATCTACCAATTTGGTAAACAAAAGTTGCTTGGCTATGATTATTATAACTAGCAAATGAATCTAACTTATGTGTTTTTAAATTAAACTAAATTGTCAAGAATTAAAGAAAATTGTGCTTCTTAAGATTTTTTTTAGATCACTGTTATGAACTTTTGATTTAGAGTCATTAAACACATGTCTTATATTGAGAATTTGTTTAAGTGGCCTTATTCTTTAAATAAGAAAAAATCATCTTATTCTTACTCTGGAATTTCAACCAAACCATAGTAATACCCCGTAACTGGTAAATAAAGCTCAAGATATCTTATTAAGAAAAAGTTAGACATATGTTCTTAGAATGAGCTTAATTTTCTAGTGCAAAACTTGCTTGCTAAGAATATTTTTTTCTTTTTAGACAAAAATAAGAAAAAATGTCCATAAACAAGGTTTAATACAAGACTAACACACTTACATCATGTTATCTGTAAATCAGCCTACACATCATTTTTCCTGCTTTCAAGACTCCTTCACCCACACTTTTTCTTCTCACTCGCATTTTGTTATTTTCTTTCCAAACAACTTGGTGACTAATTACTAAAATGGCCAAACACTGTATGTGAACTGTCGTTTGATCTGAGTAATATTGGCATTTCGCAAACTTACTGACAAGCAAATTTCTCACTACTTGAGCTTCACTTCAAATTGACCCACTGAAGCTGCTGAATTAGCTCTTGTGACTCATTAGTGCACCCTTCAGTAATATCAGAAAATATTTTCATCCAAGCTAGATGTTATTCATTTCTGCCTTCACCCAAAAAGAACATCTTGGCTTCAGTTGTCAGCTTTCATGTCAGTTCAGTGGGCATTCTCTGAGCTATATTCATAGGTATACTTACAGTTCACCATTGCAGACATTTCTAAAACTCTTCATTCATTAGTGGGCATACAGGCCTGAAGCATCCCAGCTAGAGTGAGCCTTCCACAATTAATTTAGCACAACAGGGTCAAAAATTCAAACAACAGATTTTTTGTTTATAGTGAGATTGTGTCTATTGTCCTGGTTTGTTCAGGAGGGGTGAAAACTAGCACAAGCCTCATCCAATTTATGTGAAGTCAGCCACTGCCTCTCTTTGAACTGATACTGATACATTGCCACTGAGTGCTCGGAGGAAATCGCAGGATCCCCAGCTTTGATGGATTGGCTGGCAGACACCTGAACCAGCGGATATTCCTGAGTAGTGATGGGCAAAGAACATGGCCCCAGCTGTCAATGTCATGTAGCATGACCAGGATTCAAACTCAATCTTCTAGTTATAGTGTCAGTACCTTAGTCAGCTAAGCCACTCGGGGCCCTGCACCTTTATTTCTGAGGGCATTTTGTGCGGTATACCTTGGATAGCAATGGAACTAGATTAGATTAAACCTTTTGCAAATTTAAGTCATCAGTGCAGTGAAACACACGCACTAGTGAACTAAGCTATTATAACTAGACTGTGAGAACATGTGCCAAAATGGTGGGCAGCCCTATCCACGGTGCCCCAGGAGCAGTTGGGGGTTAAGTGCCTTGCTCAAGGGCACTTCAGTCATGACCTGCCTGGGGATCAAACCAATGACCTTCCAGACACAAGACCAGATTCCTAACCAGCAGGACACAGCTACCCTTTAAATCAAATAAATGAATCAAACCAAGCCCTTTCATAGAAGCCCAGATAACCAAACTGGCTATCAATGGAAGTGAGAAGACCTAAGCAGAAGCAGGATATTCTGGAGAAACACAATCCATGTGGTTACCAGTGGAATCAGCTCAATGACTCTTAATAATAATAATGATTATATATTGCTCATTGAGTATAATCTTTATTTATTTAGTAAATATCGGCCTCATTGCCCATCGTTAGTTTACTGTGAATGGCAACAACAAAAAAGGTTTTATATAAATATATATGAAGCAGTTTTCAGAATTTTGCAATCAGTCACAAGAAAAATAAACTACCAAATATAAGATTAGACTTTTCTACTGTTGTTTTACATAAAAAAAATAAATGCAGTGTATTTGTTTTCTATTTAAGTTTAATTCATATTGCATGAATGTAAAAAACTTGTTTAGTGAAATGGATTCCTGAGGCCATAACATACTGTGTTATATTATGAGGCCATTTTCATATGGTAGAGAATATAAGATGAACCAATAAGAATGACAAATGGATGTATAGAACAGAAATAGCCAATTTGGGCTTTAATGTTATGGCTGGTAAGTGTTGCAGAAAATTGCTACTATTGCCCGTCCTTGTCATTAGCATCCCAATCTGTCACTGCCTACCTCATCACAGTTTCCTAATGGCCATAGCTAAGATGCTAATGAATTGAATTAGGCAAACATAATAATTCACTTAATAAGTATTTGCAGGATGTCATGTCTATTTTTGTGAAAATGTATCTACATAAAAGGGCTGGTCATTTTTAAAATAATTGTGACTGCTTGTGCATGTGTGGTTTGTCATTTTTCAGTATGGGTCCCACAAAACAGTATTACATTTGATGTGATTTTTGATTTCCCTCAAGGCCAAAGTCTTATATACACAATATGTCAGAGCTAGACACACCCCCAGGCACAGGCACGCCAGACGTCATCGATCCCTGCTTATACAACCCGAGACGTGAACATCTGTCCCCCAATTTTTTAGAGATGAGCTACAGAGCACATGGCACTCTTTTGCAACTTACAGAATGCGCATCGTCTTTGCCAAATGCTGCACACCTTATATAGGACCAAATTATTTCAAAAATTCATCAACTTTTATATCATTAATCAACTGTATACAAAACTTGTATGCATATATCATATTAGCACTGCTAGTTACACTGAGTAGAAGATGAACAGATCTAAAAAAAAAATAAAGTAAATGAAACATTCTTTAAAAAAAATAAGCATTTAATTTTTTGTAAAATTTTAATATGGAAGATTGCAAAGTTTGGGAGTTCTCAGAAAACTTGATGGAAATTTCAAAACTTCATAAATTCTCTTGATAAGTCAGATCTTCCCAACAATCAGTAGCCATGGGAAGCTGCGTAACACTCTGTAAATTAAAATAACTGGTGCCCACAATGTAGAAGAAGGCTGTGCAGCAACATTTTTTCAGGTAGTTTTTTCCTCGGTTCAAAACTGTAATTAAGAAATGGTAGTTAGCAGTGGCACGGTGGCTTGATGGTTAGCACGTTTGCCTCTCAGTGCTGGGGTCTTGGGTTTGAGTCCACATCTGAGCGGAGTTTCCATGTTCTCCTCATGTCTGTGTGGGTTTCCTCCGGGGTCTCCGGTTTCCTCCCACAGTCATGGAGGTCAGGTGGATTGGGTACTGTAAACTGTCCTTGTGTGTGTGTGTATGTATGTGCACATGTCTGCACCCAGCGATGGACTGGCGCCCTGCCCTAGTCTTAGTTGAATAGTGTAATCTCCTGCCCTGCGCCCAATGACGGGATAGAGGACTAACCGCGACTCTGATAAGCATTAAGCGGGTGTGATAATGGATGGATAGTTAACATTAATGATGGATGTCACTTGAGGGCAGGAAGTCCAAGAAAGTTTCCCAAGAGAACAGCTCATACAATTGCTATAAAGGTGAATGAAAACCCCTATTTGAATAACCTCACTAGACCTTCAGAAACATTTAGCAGAGTGGAGTGGTGGTGCCTTGTTCAATGCCACAATAACTGCACTAAAATGACCTTCATGCACGTGTCAAGAAAGAAAGTGTCACAAGTTTGCAAAGGAACATCAAAACATATCTAATCTATGTATGGAGATAAAAAAGAATAGCTCTCTGACTGTTAAGCATGAGGATCACTGTGGATCAATCATGATTAAGGCTTCTGTATGATATGTTTTGTGCCATAGTGTATCATTAAACTATTTGACGGTGAATGATGATTATAACTAGGGTTACAGAAGATAACACTAGAGACAAGAAGTAGTTGAGGGTGATCTGGCTGAAAGTAACCACTAGAATGGATTATGTAGAGTCTGGCCAGATGAACTTGAGGCAAGTGACATAGAGCCAGAAGGATGAATTGTATTCATAAGCAGTGACAGCGCCATGTGACAACAGAGACAGCATATGTAATACATACTGCAAGGCCCAGTAGACTTGACATGTGTAACTGGATACTCTGAGGCTGATACTGGAAGTGGAGGGGAAATGTATCGGTCAGAAAACCATCATCCTCATAATTCAGGATCCAGATTGTAAATTAGATGATGAATCAAAGGAACAGCTATGACCCTGACACACTGGTAGTGTTCACCATGTGTGCATACATTAAGATGACCAGATTTCTGAAAAGAAAACTGGGGACATTTCCAGTTTGGCAGTCAGTATATCATTAAAATATATGATGTTTTCATCTATAAAATAAAAAGGGGAACCGTTCCAGAATCATGTATTTTGCATGGTAACCTAAATTCAGTTAGATTGTATTCCAATACAAATCAGACCAAGCCTATCATCTAGTAGTACGATTCGAGTGCCTTGACACTTGAACTTTGTAGCAGTATTCTCTTGCTACAGCGTCGTCCCTGTCTCGATTGTGTGTCCATGTGCTCTTTGTTTACATTCTGTTGTCTCCGCCCTCATCACCCCATGCCCATGTGTCTTGTCATTGCACAGCCCTGGCCCCTCATCCCTGGTCTGATTACGTTTGGTTTAAAGGTTCCCTCGTGTCTCACAGTCCTCGTCTGTCATTGTATTGTCACTCGTGTTTTGTCATCCTGCTCTTGAATGTCTTTAAAATATCATGGCTACAGTTCTATTTTGGATTCACAGCTTTAGTTTCCAGTCTTGTAAATAAAGTCTTGCTTACATACCCTGCTGAATTCACCTTCTCCTGCCCCCTCCCTTGACAGTGAGACATCTGCTCATCTTCTGCCAGGTCTTTCTTGTGTGTTTTTAATTCACAGTTAAAAATGGAAACATTTCCAGGAACAGGTCCAGTTGAGGGCAAGTCACCATATATGGGGACTATCCTCACAAAATGGGGACAACGGCTCATCATAGCATGTACTTATGTATTAAACTGTATGTGTACCTTGTGAATGCAGTGATGGTTGCATGTAAAGTAGGAGTAGAACTTAGCATTTCTACAAATTATTAGCCTATAGACTATTATTTGATCAACTGAATAATCAATTGTGTCATCTTCTGTCCTATGTTTGCCACAACAGACCCTCAATGGTCCTACTGTATGTCAAGGGATTTTACTTGTTTTATGGGGCAGAATAACAATAGTTGGCATTTTACCGCCTCTTTTCAGGATTATATTGCAATCTGTTGGAAATAGACCTGAAAAGCCAGTATATTTTGTTGTAAGGACATTTTTCCTTAAATTAATTATTGATAAATAAATGCATGCTACGAGCAAGCTAACAGCTCTGTGCTAGTAATTTGTGCCTCTAAATTATGTGAAGATATGACTATTATTAAAACTACACACTACCTCAACACTGAACTTCCATGGGAGTTTTTATTGCTCAAATGTTGCTCTTTGATGGCTCTTAATGGAAATTCTCTTTCGTTGGGATAAATAGCATAAGGCAAACAGGAGACATGATTCTGGCACATATAAACATGTTAATACTCATTCACAACCTACAAACTGAGAAAACTTCCTCAGTACCTATGAATGCTATTGTCTCTGCAAGGCTCAAACTAAAGCTCAAGAGGAGACATGAGATCACTGAGTTGTTTTTTTTCTTGGAACATATATCTAAGCTGCAGGAGACTGCAGCTAAAGTCTGCTTTGTGTTTCCATTGATCTTATTGTTGTCTAGGAGAAACCTCTGAGATATTAAGGGGATTTCCATTGTGACTTTTTATTTCCTGCTGGCACTACAGTACAAACATATTCTGCTGCTTTTCAAGATGTATATGATGAGTTTGCCAACAGTGTTTAAGTAGAGTTATAATAGGCTTACTTTCACACAACTTGGTGACATCAATAAAAGCACAGAAATGGTCACTTATGTATATCTTACAAAGTTCCTATTTCAATATCTCAATGATCTCACAACAGACATTTTGAGTGGATTGTGCATTATAAACATCAGCTTTGTGTCTCATTGGATAATAGCAGGACTTAAACCCAGGGCTAATCTGGATGCTAGTCATGAAAAATGACCCGTCATCCCCATTTCCCCAGTTTTCACTGTGGATTAAAAACTCAAAAGTCCTATGAAAGGCCTGACCACAGAATAAACAGGCATAAGTCTTACGTTGTGCTTGTTTTGGCCAAAAATTTACTGGCTGATGCTATCACTAACCACTTCTACCACAGGCTCACCTAGTTTTAGAGAACACTGCTGTAAAACTGTACTAGAACCTAGCAAGTGTCAAGTGAATCCACAACATCACCACAAACATCTTTTTAAAACAATCTGGGGTTTAAAAGCAGGGATGGGGCTACATGACTGTTACCAGGTGAAATTTAGGCTTATTTAGGCTATCATGCAATCCACAAACAGTACTTCATTTTTTCACTTTTTCAGCCATCCATATTTGACATATGTCAGATCATAATAGCAGTGATAACCCAGATGTATCAGTTGGCCTTCACTGTAGTTACAGTATAGTTACCCTGGTCAAAATACATTTAAACTGCAATTGTATCCTTTTTATTTTATAGATAAAAAAAAAAACTAATTTTAGTGACATATTGTAGGGATGCACTGAACTGAGATTATTATTCAGCCGAAAAAACAAAACACTTTCAATATTCAGCTACAATTATGTTTTTAATGACACTTTAACCTTTTTCTGACTGATTTTCTGACCGTGCACAGGAACCAGAGTTTACTATTGGTATCTTTTATATTGTATAAGTTTTATATTATATAAATTATATTAGATTTATTGGTAACTTTAATATTGTACATTGGTTTGCCATTCAGTATTCAACAGCACAGTTAGTTTGCCGATGAAATGGAAGAAGACAACAATCTACAACCACAGCCTTTACTAAACTACACTTATGATGAAGCCAAAATACACCCGCTTAACTTTGTGTTTGCTCCAGCATTAGGGATCGTCTCACAATCACCAGAAGAAATGGAAGTGTTTCAGTGTCTGTAGCCAATGAAAATCACATTAAGCACACAAAATGTCTATGTGGCTTACATCACTCATTTTAAATGTATTGTTGATGTATATCATTTTCATGATTTTGTTTAATATCACTAATAATGTAACATACGTGCATCATCATACATCTTCATATATTGTTTTCTAACATTTGTTTTATGTACAAATACAAAACAATTATCAATTAAACTCATGTTATTAACCCTAATGATGTTAAGCCAACTTATTAAAATACAGACATTCATTCCTGACTAACTACGAGACTTATTTTGGAAAATAGTTTAGTTACTAATTTTATATTCATTTATAGAAATTAAGAATTGTGTTCAGAATTCGACCAAATGTTTCATTTTGTTCGGTTTCGGTTTCAGCCCAAAAAATTATTTTTGTGCATCCCTAATATTGACCACCAAACTGAAAATGTCCCAGTTTTCATGTAATAAATCTGGTCACTTTTTAATAGTGAGCTACCACATGTACTCAGCGGTCTACAATGTGTCATTTGCACATTCTAAAGCACTGTAATAGTTAAATATATGACTGTATAGTTAAATGTGATATTAAATCAAAAATTGTCATTTTTCCATCTTCACTTTTTTAACAAATTGTTGCAATGCCAGTGTAAAGTATACCATGTTACAATGTTTTATGTGGGTTGCTGGTCAGTTTTGTGTGAGTGAGGGACTTCCTTTGCTTCAGCAGGAAGGTGACGCTGACTGGAAAAATAATCTTTCAAAAAGCAGTCTAGCAGCAGTGTGTGGCTGCTGACTCTTAAGCCTCTCTCTGTGTAAAGTCCTTGGCACCCTGGCAGGACAGATTACTATATCAAAATGACAAAAATAGGCAGGCTCTGTTGACAAGAGCAGTCCTAAATTTGAAGTTACACAGTAGCATAAATCATACATAAAGAGGCGACAGGCAGCAAGGATGAGCCAAGCATGGAGCCGCATTTATATAACACTCGCAGATGCACATGCTTTTCCCTTTCACACCCAACCCCCAGCACCTCAAGCCTTTAGATGTCTGAGCATGAGAGAGGGGATCAGGAGGACAGGAATAAAAGGTGGAATTGAAGAAGGGGCGGTAGAAGGGGTGAAAACGTGAAGGGCCGAGGAGGAGAAGGAAGCAGACAAAAGCAATTCAGCTGGAGCATTTGCCGAGGCAGAGCTGTGACCTATTAATGACGGGCTGAGGAATTCTCCGTGCTGACCCGAAACACATTCCTTTGGACTGTAGACGTTAACCCCCACCTTACCACTGTACGCTGGTATTCACATTTCCCATTAAGAGTGGGTGATATGGTAGAACAGTATAGAATGATACTTGTAGGGATTTTCATGACACAGATATGTCAGGTGTTTAACGCTAAGCTCATACTGTGTTTCAATTCACTCGTGCTGTGTATTCAATATTCTCACAGTATTTTGAAAAAAAAATGAAGCTAAATGATTGCTTATATGTTGTTGCATAACTTATTAATGAGACTGCCGGTGTTACTAATGAGACAGGAAGGTGTTGGACTGCACTTTGATTTGTGTTGAGACAATGTCATTGCATTAGATGGAATAATTAATAGTAGGGGTGTTGCAAGGATCTAACACCAGTGACCTTTTGAGGGGGGCACCTCAAACAAATAAACGTCTGCCATGCCCTTGCCAAACGTCTGTATGGTAGAGCCCTGGCAAAAGGTGAACAAACGTCTGTACATTCGAGCCATGGCAAAAGGTGAACAAACGTCTGTACATTAGAGCCATGGCAAAAGGTGAACAAACGTCTGTATGGTAGAGCCCTGGCAAAAGGTGAACAAACGTCTGTACATTAGAGCCCTGGCAAAAGGTGAACAAACGTCTGTACGTTAGAGCCCTGGCAAAAGGTGAACAAACGCCTGTACGGTAGAGCCCTGGCAAAAGGTGAACAAATGTCTGTACATTAGAGCTCTGGCAAAAGGTGAACAAACGCCTGTACGGTAGAGCCCTGGCAAAAGGTGAACAAACGTCTGTACGGTAGAGCCCTGGCAAAAGGTGAACAAACGTCTGTACGGTAGAGCCCTGGCAAAAGGTGAACAAACGTCTGTACATTAGAGCTCTGGCAAAAGGTGAACAAACGTCTGTACGGTAGAGCCCTGGCAAAAGGTGAACAAAGGTCTGTACATTAGAGCCCTGGCAAAAGGTGAACAAACGTCTGTATGGTAGAGCCCTGGCAAAAGGTGAACAAATGTCTGTACGGTAGAGCCCTGGCAAAAGGTGAACAAACGTCTGTACGGTAGAGCCCTGGCAAAAGGTGAACAAATGTCTGTACATTAGAGCCCTGGCAAAAGGTGAACAAACGTCTGTACATTAGAGCCCTGGCAAAAGGTAAACAAAAGTCTGTACGGTAGAGCCCTGGCAAAAGGTGAACAAACGTCTGTACGGTAGAGCCCTGGCAAAAGGTGAACAAACGTCTGTACGGTAGAGCCCTGGCAAAAGGTGAACAAACGTCTGTATGGTAGAGCCCTGGCAAAAGGTGAAACAAAGTCTGTACGGTAGAGCCCTGGCAAAAGGTGAACAAACGCCTGTACGGTAGAGCCCTGGCAAAAGGTGAACAAACGTCTGTACATTAGAGCTCTGGCAAAAGGTGAACAAACATCTGTACGGTAGAGCCCTGGCAAAAGGTGAACAAACGTCTGTACGGTAGAGCCCTGGCAAAAGGTGAACAAACATCTGTACGGTAGAGCCCTGACAAAAGGTGAACAAACGTCTGTACATTAGAGCCATGGCAAAAGGTGAACAAACGTCTGTACATTAGAGCCATGGCAAAAGGTGAACAAACGCCTG
>BRDA01088326.1:0-13107 GCA_036984385.1 Crenuchus spilurus
GGGTCGTCCTGCGGTTGACACCAGACCTGCTGCACACATCTACTACTAGAAATGATCGGACTGAAGCTCTAATGCTACTACATTTACTGCATGTTTACATTCAACTAAGGATGTAAATCTCTACCAGTATCAGTAGTTTGATCAGAGGAGGATGGATCCCCTTTGTGAGTCTGGTTCCTCCCAAGGTTTCTTCCTCCAGCCATGAGGGAGTTTTTCCTTGCCACTGTTGCCTCGGCTTGCTCACATTGGGCTTAGAATCAAAATGTCTGATACTGATTATGTAAAGCTGCTTTGTGACAATGTACCTTGTAAAAAGCGCTATATAAATAAATTTTGATTGATTGATTGACTGAGCCATTCTAGGCTCTTACACGTTTTTCATGTGGTAAAGGCAAACACCAACTATAAATAATTATAAAATTAATTTTAAATAAATGTAAAAGTCTGGAGTGAGGACAGCACTAGTCAACACAACTTCAAATATATTCATTACAACACAATTTGATACACTTATTACCTGACTAAATATATTGAGGATATACACTTTATGGTTCCACTTTGACTTACTGACTGTCCCGTACCTTTTTTCATAAAATGTTTTGATTTTCTAAGTGAAAATAAGTCAACACATACTCTACATTTGTGGCATTTTTTCTAGTGCATTATATGTACTCATTTGCTGAATGTAATTTCTTCTTCCGGTATGTTAAATTCAGTAAATAAAGAGCAGGTGTGCATTAAACACTTCACTTTAAAAATCATGTAGTTTAACCACTAAACTACACTAAATGCACAACATTATGCAAAAGACTGCAGGGTAGATTTTTTGAAAGGACACAAGGGTCACTTAACAATCCAACATTCAAAGAGAACTCTAGTGCATCTGATACATCTGTATTATAAATTATGCCATTTATGACTGGTAATAATTTGTTTCATTTCATGTAAAAAGTAAGAAATCATTTAAAATAGAAGCCACTGGGCAGTTACTTCAGCACCTGTCCAATATCTTCTATTTTAAGAAAGTTTGGTGTCAAGAGTGAAAAAAAACCACTGGTGTACCGGTACTTCTTTAGCGAACCACTAAACCTCCACCTATTCTCAGCAATTATGTGCATGCACATCCTTTCTTCTCCAGTCAGATGAAAGATTTACATTTACCCTCACCAACTAATACCTCTGCAATCCTTATCTACAAGAGCAAAGACTCACTATTCATCCAGATTTATTACATTACACGGAACCAAGAGCAAATTTCCACAAAAATGGCATGAAAATATACAAACATAATAACTGATCTTAGTACTTGTCACAAAACCAAACCACTGTTTTGCATAAATCCACATCAATATTACTCATTTCTTTTCATGTGTTTGCTTATTCAAACAAAATAAGTCTATGAATCTCTGCTGCTGTGAGATTGTGTTGTTTACACATCAGAGATAATGTGATGACAGCTTTGAGAAATCACATTATCAACAGAGAAGAGCAGACTAAAAGCCAGAAAAAGCCAGAATTGAAGGGTTAATATCTGATGAGACTTCTAGGTCCAAATTACCCTGCTCTGTAGGTGGCAGCTCATTTATTAAAGAGCCCATATCCCACAGTTTTGTGTTTTCTTCCTCCTGAGGAAAAACTATAATATTTGGGTAGTGATGGTTCATTTTAAATTACAAAAACGGTTAGTTAGGTAATCAGTATAATAAGTAATCTGATTGGACTAGACGCTCCATGAGTGTTGAGCATAACAGCACTGGGGCCTTTAACTCTACATGCATTACTCCACTCTACAGGTGTGACTTATTAACAGTGAATTACATTACATACACAGACATCTAGTATGCAGGAAAAGGTTAATGACTTGCATGGAGTCTCAGACCTACCATAACTATCTGTGCTGGCAGATAATTACACATACATTATTAAATAAGCAAACAAGTCGTCATCTGTTGTCACTTATTACTGTTAACTAGTAAATAGTGCTGGTAGAACTGTTATAGAACACACTCAGAAGTGACTGTTATACTGAATATTAAACATGGCTGTGATTATCTATATAGTGATATTTTACAGCACAACCTCTTTTCATGTTATCTAAATGACCATAACCCCACATTTCTTTCTCCACTGGAATGAATCAGGCTGTTTGTGTTTGCTTGTAAGCCTCTTTAAGGTTAATGTTTGTCCTGTATTGTGCCTCAATCAAAACATATTCTGAGTTATGTCAACATTAATTGGTGGGACTACATCAGTGCAGGCTAGTGGATTGGTGAATATATGCAAATGTGCTGGTTTCTGTGGCATCGTAATAGCACGCTGTTTGTCCAGTTTACTTTCCATATATGAAATATATGAACTGGGCCTTGACTACCTCAGCGGAGTAAGGCGCTGCCACTATGATCTGAGGATTGTGATTTCAAATCCTGATAATTCTGCTTGCCATCAGCAGCCAGGGCCTGGTGCTCTCTCTGGGCGGGTAAGATGGCACTCTCTCTCCAGTACTACTAAGTAATGTTGGGTGGCTCAGGCGTCTGCCCAGGGATCCATCAGAACTGGGGACCTGCACTTTCCTCCAAGCATGTTTGCTGCCTGGCAGTGATGTATCAACAGCAGTTTGAAAAGAGGCTGAGCTTCACTTCACATGCATCAGAGGTCCCTCCTAGAGTCAGGGACATTACAAGTGATAGTGTGAGGCCTAATAAATGGGCAGATTGATTGGCTGCCAAACACATTGGTGAAAAAATATGGGTAAATTTTTTTTTAAGGAATATATGAACTGGGGAGTGGACTTTTGAGACTTAAACACGTGGTATTGGCTCTTTAATATCAACCCAAAACTCTGTGTTTTTATGTATTTCATCTCATTTTTATTATTTATACCAATTGCTGAATGACATTGTATTGACCTTGAGTTACAGAATGCTTCTATAAACACAAAGAAAGAGATATTGTGGCAGATGTCCACTCTCACTGTGATAAATTTGTAAAGTATGCACTGAGTCTGATTGTACAGTTGACAAATGCAAATCTGTATGCATGCATGATAGATACTGTCTGCAAGATTTTGGGTTGATATTATATTTGTAAACACAGCACAGAGCTGTGGACAATATCAAATAACCCCCACTGGCACCCACTGAAATTCAAACACTCAAAACTGCACCCAAGCACTTTTTGTGACATTATCAAAATCCTCATATCACTGAGGCTATGGTCACCGTAATCCACATCGCTCGCATTCATGAATAATAAGAACAGTCTGGATTAAATAACAATAGTAGCTGGATTGGACTGCAGGTCATAACCCTGCTTCCCTTTGCCAAGCTCTCTCTACAGGTTGCTAAAGCTAAACTGTCAAAGCTGGATGCTCTGAGCACTCAAGGTGGTCACGCTGTGAAGTGAACTGTTTAAATTGGACCGGAGATGGGTGGTCATTTTATAAAACTCTCAGCAGGCCATCCTTTCCTCTCTCAGGACAGATTGGCTAAATCACTGAAGTGGAGTCGATAGGGATGATGTCATCGGCCCAGCACAAGAGCTTGTTTACAAAGCTCGTTTTCACAATAAACAAATAAATAATCCTGGATTAAGGGAATGTTTGGCAGACAAGAGCCATGCAGGGTGACCATAATGGAAATAATCTTCAGAATTTCTTGTATAATCCTCTCTATGTTTAGCAGATGCATCTAGAAGCCAATAAAAACATTAAAAAACATTAGAATTCCCAACACCCACAAATCTGACTACACACTGGAGAAATGCCTATCCATACGCAAATAAACCAACATATAAACCAAAGAAAAAATAAACAAGTAAATAAGTAAATAATATAAGATGGTTTATAAATACACATCAAATAATCATACAAGTAAATAAAAATGGGGCGGGGTGGGGGATTTGGGCTAATGAAAAAGGCCAGAGACTATTACACCCCTACTCTAGTTGTGATTTCTGAAGCTGAGAAATAAAAAAAGAAAAAGTGGATACTGACAACATATAACTGTCATTGTCAGCTGCAGTTTACCTTATGCTACTGCAATTTACCTAATGATCAGCAGACTCTTTGTCCTTTTTCTCACCTCAACTCACAAGAACAAAGAGACACTGAGGCCCGCCAGCATTCACTGTAGACCCACCCTACTCCTATTGGCAAGTATTTCTTTTCTGTGCTGTTTATGAGTGAGATAGTTATGGTAGAAATAGTGTCAGAGCCAATCTTATCTTCAATCTTATTTCCCACAAAACATCTGGCCACACTTTATTTGAAGTGGCTCTTTGTAGATGAAACAGCTCTCATTACTAACATACAGTATCTACAACATATCTGTGAACAGTAATGAAGCATCTGAATATATTTTCTAGATCAACAGATGTGCTTTTGTTGTTAATCTGCTGAATTAATTTGTTTTTCACTTTATTTGGAGTGTCAGAGTTTCTGTATATGTTCAGCCGAGAAGTTACTGAACATAAGTTTACTACAGATCATCTCACTCTGATAGTCATACAAAATTCATACTGAGTTTTTGGTTTGAGATTAAGGTTAGGATTAGTATTAGATACAGGATGAGATCTTGGATTGGGTTTTAAATTGAGATTAAAGTTAGAATAAGAATTTGAGACAGGGTGAGGGTAGAACCAGTGTGAGGACTACTATTCACTTTTGGGTTGTGATTAAGGTTATGGTTAGGAATGGAGCCAGGATAAGGGTTAGGATTAGGTTTAAACTGAGATTTAGAATAGGACCACAATTTGATACAGGGTGAGGTTTAGGATTAGGTCTTAAATTTAGACTAAGGATAGGATTTGGATTAAAGCCAGGATGAGGGCTAGAATTAGGTTTTAGGTTGAGATTAAGTTTAGGATTAGAGCTAGTGTGAGAATTTGGATTGGGTTTTACACTGAGTTTAAGTCTAGAGTTAGGATTAGACAAAGGGTGAGAATTAAATTTAGATCAAGGATAGAATTAGAGACAGGGTGAGGTATAGGATTTAGTTAAATGAGACAATAAAAGGTTAGCAAATAACTAAATAAATACATGAAACATTTAAACACATAAATGTAATAAAGCCAAACAGCCTGAGCTGAATGGTATAGGACATTTTTGTATTGGTTGTATTCTGCCAAGCAGAATGACCCCTGCAGTGTCAGGAGCACAAGCTTCAGCATAGCTCTGCACACGTGCTTCAGAACATTAATCAAAGCAAAAATTTCTCCATCATTGTGGCACTTGTACGGCTGTGGTACTGCAGAGCTTTAAAAGTGTGAGTGTAGGAACTCGGCCATGGCCTTCATTTAGGACAAGAGGGCATTTTTTTAAAGCTTATTCAGACCTGGCTGTAGGGCTGAGAGTATGATCAGTAATGTATGAACCTCCCGGAGGCTCCATCAAAATTCAATTCTCAGTAAAAGTACTTGAAGAAAAAAGGCTGAACAGGTCACACTGGCGAAGGGAGCGAAGGGGTAAGATGTGAGGGGGAGAGAAATCACCACTAAATGTCTAGCTGATGCGTAAAATGGCCACATTGGCAGCGTATAAGAGTCTCTTTTTCACTTATGCATTTGTGTATGGTAGTGAAATGAAAAGAGGTAGGCATGTGCAACTCATAAAGGAGTTTTATGGTTCTGATTTCTGGTTCTATAATCTCACTGGTTGAGTAACATTAAAAACTGTGTATTAAAATGCTCATTATACATATGATCAATGGTTACACTGCTTGGCAACCATAGTAAGTGAAATTATTTAACAATATAGTGCATATATATGAGCACATCCACAGTACTGAGAAACAGTTCTGGGACATGTAACATCAAAATTAAACTTGTCACAAAATGTGCAAACATGTCCAAGTAAGCTAAATTAGACAAAAGAAAATTTGCCAAGAATCAAGTCAGTCCTTTAGATTCTGTTAGTTACATGTTTTCCATTGTGCATAAACTTGCTGGTTTATTAAAAACATTACAGTTTTAACATTATGGCGCAAACCTGTGTATGACACAAGTCTACTATGGGCATAGATCTCATTCCTGATGGTCCAACCTACAATATTTGATATGTGCCTGTTAAATGGAAACCGTAACTAAAAAGTTACACAATTCAACAACAAATATATACAATAATTTAGAAAACAAAAAAACCTTCTAACATGACAGAAAATGATAAAATGTGTTCATTTAATGCAATTTATACCATCAATTATATCCACTAAATAGAATTTATAATACATCGCATAAGTTACATGGAAACCATAAGAATTAATTCCCAGTACTGTGGATATGCTCATATTTCCACCGTTCTATAAAGAATTAATCCTCTGGAGTCTGAGGGTTTTTCAGACACTCTTATGTAGTCTGATATGTATGGAATGATTTTTGTGTCAAAAGTTTCACAATAGCAAAAATAAATCTGCAAGCAAAATCCACAAAAACAAGACCATAGGTAGCTAACTGTTGCTGTAGATTTGTGTTAGTCTTCCTCTAGTCCTTTATCAGTGGTCACTATCTGAACACAGGACACTGCTGTATGGATATTATGGTCTAGTATATTTAGTGGATAAATGTCAGCCCATCAGATTAGATGTTTAAAAACTCTGCATACTAACATGTCACTAACATGTCACTGTCACAGCTGAGTTGTGAATGGTCCACTGCTAAAATACTTACATTAAGCATGATGGTTAATACTGCAATATCTACAGACCATTTAGCAATTAATTATAACCTTTGTATAAACTTAAATGGCAAAATTCTGTTTAGCTGCTGCTGTGAATTAGAAACCCCACGTTCCGCCATCTTTGAAAACGCTGTGAAGCAGACGTGGTGGGCGTGGCTCTGTACCAGAGGCGGACTCAAAGCTGTTGTCAATCCAAAATCAGTGACCAATGGAAATTTAAGACTAACGCCGCCTTCTAATTACCACCCACATATGAAAAGTTTTCCAAAACTCAGAAGCAAAAAAAACAAAAACAATGATTGTGGAAAAATAATTAAAAAACGAAAACATTGAAAACAGAAAACAAAAAACAAAAACTAAAACATTAAAACCAAAAATTGTGGAAAAAAAAAAACTAAAACATTGAAACCAAAAACGGTCAAAATGCAAACATAACATTTAATGAAATTAACATTACATTCATAATTAATATATTTTTCTTTTTTGCACAAGATATACTTTATGGTCTTGTTTCTGTGGATTCTGCTTGCAGATTTATTTTTGCTACTGTGAAGCATTTGACACAAAAATCACTCCATAGATATGCCCTGATGATTTTTTTTTTTTTACAAATTACACCCATCTAAAAAATAATTCCCAAAAGTGTAACACAGGCTTTTGTTCAGCAAAAACTCACCAACAAAAGTGTCAAAACAGTCAGTGTCATAAATCTATATTTTGATTATTGCTGTAGACTTTCCAAAAATGTATTTTCAGATGTGCTGTTTCTAGCCAAAACCTTTGAGCTCTGAACTGAATAAACAGAGGTCTTGGCTACACACTGATCATTGGGTTTTAGAAATTGTATTTCGTTTTATTTCTAAAGCTTAACAAATGTGAGGTGACACTCTGTTTTCACTCATTCAGTGGTTCATACATTGGATATGAATGAGATAGGTGTGAACACTCATGTGAGGTGAGGTCTTTGTTCAGGTGAGCACTCTTTGTTTATAGGAGGTCACTTTCACACATTTCTCAGCCACTAATCCTCCTCTGGTATGTGAGGAATTACCATGTTATCATATGAGTGGCAGATCACATGAATGGGTGGAAAAAAGGGATTGTACTCTGACTCACGCTGAAAAATGTGTCACTGCTTAAATATTATTCTGTCACAATAATGTTCACAATTTCTTCCAAACATATAAACTGTCATATTTTATATTAATTATACTTCAAGCCTTTTTTTGTTTTACTGTTATATGTAATAAAAATACAGTGCCCTCCATAATTATTGGCACCCCTGGTTAAGCAGTGTTCTTTGGCTTCTAATAAATTATTTATATATATATTTAAATATATATATCAGACAACAAGGCAAAAAAATAGAAAAATCTAAGCTTTAATTCAAGTGCCTTTATTTGGTGGGGAAAAATCACACATTAAGAAATAAGGCTTTTGAATGAAATCATGTGTGCCACAATTATTGGCACCCCTGGTGTTAGTACTTTGTACAACCTCCTTTTGCCAAAAAAACAGAACTTAATCTTCTCATATAACTCTTCACGAGATGAGAGAATACAGAAAGAGGAATCTTGACAATTCCTATTTGCACAGCCTCTCTAAATTGTCCAAAGTCCCGGGTCTTCTCCTATGCACTCTCCCCACTGGTTTTCTAGTGGGTTGAGGTCTGGGGACTGAGATGGCCATAAGAGGAGCTTGATTTTGTGTCTTGTGAACCATTTTTGAGTAGATTTTGGCACATGTTTAGGGTCATTATCTTGCTGAAAGACCCAGTGATGACCCATCTTCAGCTTTTGGGCAGAGGCCACCAGATTCTGATTCAAAATGTCCTGATATTTCACAAAGTTCATGATCCCATGTATCCTTACAAGGTTCCTAGGTCCTGTGGATATAAACAGGCCCACACTGATTCTCAGCCATACTTAACAGTGGGCATGAGGTGTTTTTCTGCGTACTCCTCCTTAGTGTTATGCTTACAGTGTTTGTTACCAAAAAGCTCTATTTTGGTCTCATCTGACCATGGTTTTTTGGGAGACCTCGTAACCCCAAGATGCTACAATTTGATTCAATTCTCTTACAGTGAGCTTTGGAGAACTTTTTACTTCTCTTACCATCCTCCTCACTGTGCGTGGTGGCAAGATACACTTACGTCCTCTTCCAGGCTAGTTTGTTACAGTTCCAGATGTTTTGAACGTTTTGATGATTGCTCTGACTGTAAATAAGGGCATCTGCAGGTGAGTGGCTATTTTCTTGTAGCCACTGCCTGATTTATGAAGGTCAACACACATTACTTGAATAGTGTCTTCTCTTGTCTTTCCCATGTTTAAGAGTGAATAAGAGAAACAGGCCTTTGTGTAATGCCATATTTATACCCCAGGGAAACAGGAAGTGATGAATTACTAATTAAAGGTTCGTAGATACTTTGATCCACTTTATAAACTACAGCAGAAAGGATATAAATGGTTCAAATACATTTATTTCCAAGAAATTGTTAAGGGTGCCAATAATTGTGGAACATGTCATTTTATGGGAAATAATTATTTCTTAGTCAGGATTATTTTTCTTAATTTTTTTTACTTGAAGCTTGAAGGTTGCTTTTTTTTCTAAACTTATTCAGTGAGATTATTCTTCTGCAATAATAAAAAAATATTTTAAGGCTTTTAACACATTTTAACTAGGGGTGCCAATAATTATGGAGGGCACTGTAGCTTACCTCTCAAAATTAAATTATGAATATGCATTTTTGACAATATTGTAATTTTTCAAAAGTATTCTCTGACCTGACAGTCATTTGCCAATGAAATAAGACACTTTTGGTAAATACATTAAACTAGAAATATGTTAAATAATATTTTAATATTCTTACAACAATCTAAATATGAAACATATTAGATATTAGATATCAATTTATGTCCACTCCCAAGATCTGTTGCATTATAACACTGTCTTCAAAGAGTTAACCAACTTTGAGCATCACACCATAAGCCTATACAATACAACACCCTACTAGAGGAAGCAGATGTACTGATATGAAGAGAAGCCACAGTCAACACAGAAAGCAGCCGCTGATATTTGATTTCAGGTAATATGTGATGACACTGTATTAGCAAGCCAGAGGGATCGGAAAGAACCGCAGCACCTCCTCCAGAGTGGAACAGGCCTAGAGAAATGCCAAGTCTCAGGAGAACTGAGCTCCAAGCCAACACTTATAATAAATGTGACATCTGTCATGTCACCTCAACATTGCAAGTCATAGTTAAGGATCAGGAGGAATGAAATAGCCTTGTGTCTTCTCTTGGTGGTCAATCAAAAAGGGATATATAAGAGAAATATTATGTTTGAGAGAGACTTAGCTAGCTGAAATGACTTGAAAAGAAACTGTTCTCAGACACATGGGACATTATTTTCAGCTTCTATTCGTGTCAGTGTTCCAAAAAAGTAGAAGAAAGCATGAAAATATCAACTTTATATTCACAAAGAGCTCCAAGGTCAGAATTTCAAAATTTATATTTTTATTGATTAAAGACTGACCAATCATGCTAATGTGGTTAACTATGAAAAGCAGGTAGTGGACTTCAACGGTTTTGATTGACTGTTAGCAACATTAGCTTCATTCACACATTAATTTTGTGCTTATATAAAATATTCATTTGAAATATTGATTTTGTTTCTCTTTATCAGGTTTAGCACATTAAATGACTTAATTAAACATCCATCCATCTATCCATCAATTTCCCTGTAATTCTGGTTAGGGTCACAGTGAGTTCCCTACCCCTTCACTGGGCACAGGGAAGAGCATTATATTCTTAAACATTAAGAAGCCAAAACATTTCTGGCACATAGGCACACTCTATGGTTACATAAAAACTCCATCATCTGATTTTTTTGTTGTAAATGTTTTAAATGTTATGTCACATAATAAGGTTCTGAAAACAACTCTTAAATTGGCATATAAACCATTATGTGTAGGATGTTTAAACACTTAAAAGGGACTTCATGTACTTATTTCATACTTTTTTGGAGAATTTAAAGTGGTTCTTTTATGACATCATGCAAAAACATCTGTATTAAACACTGTACCTGACTACACTTACAATGTACTACACTTACTGTACTACACTTCCATAAATGTTCCATAAAATACTGCATTTTGAGTGCACTTTTAACTTTTAAGCAATCAATATTGTGCAAAAAAGGTTTTATGATGTATAACAATATACAGAACCATTTTAAAAAGTTCCATACTATCCAATGTGAAGAAACATTTAAATTAAATTAATAATTCATAAATAAAAAAAAACAACTACCTACATTCTAAAGGTTCTCTGAGGCATAATCTTTCTTTTGTTCTAGATAAATTTAAATTTATCAAGATATAAAGACTATAATATATATCCTGAATATTTGTATTGTAACTCGTGAGACTCTTGGGATATTTTGGACATGGTTGAATTCTTTTAATTTTGCTTTTGAATATCACAATAAAGGTGTCAACCATGCAAACGTCTTGTATCACATAAACAGGCTCTTACATGCAAGTAAAATGTTTGCTATGAAAATACAAACCTTTTCAATGACACATTTTTAAGATTTAACATATTAATACACTTAGTAATTGTGATTGTACATAATGGTATACATTCATTATCATTAAGACTAAACAGCTGTTTCCTTAAGAAAACCACTTATCAGTGAGCCTAATTGGATTTCAATTTGCTAGGAAACAAAAAGATTGGACTCTGGAGTAATGGAAGGTCATGTGGTCTGATGAGTCCAGACTGATAATGTTCCAGAGTGATTGGCACATCAGGGTAAGAAGAGAGGCGGCTGAAGTGATGCACTAGTTATGCCTAGTGCCCACTGTATAAGCCTGTTGGGGCAGTGCTATGATCTTGGTTAGCTGCAGTTGGTCAGGTTTAGGTTCAGCAACATAATGAGCACAAAGAATGAGGTCAGCTGACCTGAATATACTGAACGACCAGGTTATTCCATCAATGTATGTTTTCTTCCCTGATGGCACAGGCATATTCCAAGATAACAATGCCAGGATTCATTGTGCTCAAATTGTGAAAGAGTGGTTCAGGGAGCATGAGACATCATTTTCACACATGGATTGACGACCACAGAGTCTAGTCCTGAACCCCATTGAGAATCTTTGGGATGTGATGGAGAAGACTTTGTGCAGTGGTTCAAATCTTCCATCATCAGTACAAGATCTTGGGGAAAAATGAATGTAACACTGGACAGAAATAAATGTGACACTGCAGAAGCTTGTGGAAATGATGCTAGAGTGAATGTGTGTATAAACACAAACACACAGACACACACAACTATTTACAACCAATGAGTGTGATGTTCTCTTTGTAGAAGGATTGGCAGGCTGCTTCCTCACAGACAACTCAGCCCTCTTACCTTGATACTTCAAACTGACATTTTCATGTCTATTTTTACTCAGTCAATCAACACCAAACAAGACCAACAGAGCTTTAAGCCAAAATGTTCAATGGATATTGATAGCAACACTCAATGTGACTTGACTTGATGTGACCTTGACGCAGCCATAGAACACCTGAGAGTTAAACTCAACACATATGTGAACTCCAACCTTAGTTCATTAGGCTGTATGTTGCTTTTGCCAATAATCTCTATAGCTTATAGAACTTTAACAAGTCTCTGCATTTGTGGGCAGGATATACATATGTCAAATAAATATTTTTGGGAGTTTTCATTCATTTAGTCACAGTAGTGAAACAGATGACAGTTTAGAATCAAAGCTTTCTGTCAGCTATCATGTTTTCTATCATAATAAAAAATGAATGAGGCATCCTTTATTACTGGATACACTGTGATTTATTCAGAGGCACTGTATAAGCTCAATAAGAGCTCCATTCAGGTCAGTAAAAGCTTATTATTATATGATTCATCAGACAAACCTGAAAATGAAACCAGTGTATCTGATGTGTTGGCTGGTTGAAAATATTAAAAATAAACTTGTGATTTTCCTTTGTTGTTAGATCCTGTTCTTTATATTCCAACAAAGGCACTGAAACAGAAACTCTCCAGCATACAATGAGGATGGCTGAGAAGATCATTGGGGTCTCTCTCCCATCTCTCACTGATATTTACAACAAGTACTGCATCAGGAGCTGGTGAGTCGCACTGAGAAGGCTGCAAAGGAATATAACATGCAGATCAATGCAGCTAAAACAAACGTGATGACGAACACTGAAAATATACTGAAGATCACAGTCGAAGGAAGACTTCTGGAACAAGTAGACTCTTTCACATATTTGGGATGCAGAGTAACAAAGGCTGAAGACTGTGCCAGTGAAGTGAAGACAAGAATGGCCATGGGCATGATGGTGATGGTCAAATTGACAAAGATGTGGAAAAGCAAGTCAATTAGCACCAACACCAAACTAAGACTGATGAAA
>BRDA01088326.1:13117-25191 GCA_036984385.1 Crenuchus spilurus
GATCTGACTTCCTGTCCTGTTTACATTACTACCAATGATGTATCATGACTCAAACTGTCATATGTCAAGTCACGTTTACGTTTCCTACGTCACTATAAATCAGGGACTCTGAAGGAAGTGTTATGACTGGACTTGTGGAGGGAGTCCGAAGATGTGGAAGACCAAGAATAACCTGGATGGATAACATCAAGACATGGACTGGATCATCAGGTGCTAGCCTGCTTTAAGCAACCAGAGACAGATTGCATTGGAGAGAGTCTGTGCAGCCTACCATCGCAAAGCGATGACGGCGTATGACATGTGACATGATTGCATCCAGAAAGCTCTCAGCATTGTGGAGAACCCATCACATCCATCACATGGTTTCTTCACTCTGCTGCCTTCTGGTAAAAGATACCACAGCATTCAGGCCCTCACTGCTAAACTGTCCAACAGTTTCATCCCTTAGACTGTCAGACTCCTTAATAAACACAGTCTGACTCTCAGGGACTAAATATCACTGCATCCTTTGCATTTGCACTGAACTGTATACTGTCAAACTCAGTACTATGTAGTAACCATCATTACATTTGTCCTGTCCTTCAGTCTAGTCATTGGGCTGTACTATAGAAAAGGTCCTGTTCAACTGCATGTTTATTGTATGTTGTCAAATATCTTGTGTTCTGTGTTACACCTGGTCATCAAGGAAATAGTCAGAAATGGTGTGAAAAGGTTTCTGTGGTAGCTTTAAAGGGTTAAACAGACTGCAAGTTAGCTTTTCCACTGTTGGGTCTTTGGTAACTTAAATTACATGGTGCAAGAAATCCAGATAGCCGACAATATATTTTTCTCTCCACATACAGACATGCATTTAAATGATGGACAATGAGTTATGAAATAATTTTCAGCACAGAAGACCCTCACTGACCCACAGTTTGTGGCGATGGCAAAAACGCATAACTGTATATGTACTGGGGATGTATCTCATCTGAGATAAGAATGGCCATTCTGTGAGAGGTGTACAATAGACATTAGCATATATATGTTATGGTTGTGTGACAGAAAGGTTTGTGGACCTGTTCTGAATGACACCAGACATGCAATCACACTGTAATTATTCAGTGAATTTATTCTAAAAGTAACCTGTGACTGAGCCACTAATAGTGCTTTGTGTTGTTTCAGGTATTTGTCTCCATGTTCAGGTGTCAAAATTGAAGCACTGCATCATTTAAGTATATTCACAGCAGTGCTGTCAGTGCAACTCTAAATGGAGCATCCCAGATTTCATCATCCTGGGTACTGTATGGACTTGAAAGTGATTAAATATACAGACCCATTCCAAAAAAATGTGAATATAATGGAAAAGTTGATTAATTTCCATAATTCCATTCAAAAAGTTAAACTTTCATAGATTATAGATGCAGGGCCCACAATTTAAATGATTTCAAGTATTTATTTGTTTATTTTCACATAATTTGGGCTTCCAGCTCATAAAACCCATGAAAACAGGATTTCAAAAAAATTTGAATACTGTGAAGAAATCAGCCCAAACTTCTTCTCAGTTCTTGCAGAAAAAAAAAGAAAATAGGATCACATAAAATCAACCAAAATATGGTACTTTCAAAATGATATGTCAATCTTCAATACTTGATTGGATGTGACGTGGCATTGAGGCAATCATTGAGGCATTGCCTGGGAGTTATGGAAGCCCAGATTTCCTTGATGCTTGTTGTCAACTCTTCTTTGTTATTGGGTCTGGTGGCCCTCATTTTCCTCTTGAGAATAGCCCATAGATTCTCAATGGGGTTTAGGTCCAGCGAGTTGGCTGGCCAGTCAAGCACTGTGATGTCATGGGCATCAAACCAGGCTTTGGTGCTTCTGGCGGCATGGTCAGGAGCCAGGTCCTGCTGGAAGATTAAACCTGCATCTCCATACAAATCTTCAGCAAAAGGAGTCATGAAGTCCTCTAAAACATTCTGGTAGACCTTGGATTTAAGAAAGCAGAGTTTACCAACACCTGCAGCAGACATTGCACCCCAAATCATGACTGACTGTGAATATTTCACACTGGACCTCAAGCAGTTTGGGTTCTGTTCCTCACCCGTCTTCCTCCAAAATGATTCTTGAATGAAAGGCACACTTTACTTTCATCTGAAAACAGTCCAGCCCATCTTCTCCTTGGCCCAGCTGAGACGCTTCCTACGTTGGCTCAGGTTCAGAAGTGGATTGACCCACAGTCATCTCTTTTGCTGGTGCATCTTCTCCTGCCACATTTTGTCCTTCCACTAGACTTTCCATTGATATGTTTGGACAGAGCACTCTGTGAATAGCCACCCTCCTTAGCTTTGAACTTTTGTGGCTTCCCCATGCTATGGAGGGTATCAATGATGGTCTTCTGGCCAGTTGTTATGTCTGCAGTCTTCCCCATATTGAACGGAACTGAGACAATTGAACCAAACTGAAGCAATTTAATGGCACCTGGGGAAACATGTGCGGGTGCTTTGAGTTTAGTAGATGATTAGTGTGTCACACTCAGTTTAAAACATTAATGCCCTGCAAAATTTGGGCTGATTACTCCACAGTATTCAAATTTTTTGAAATCCTGTTTTCGTGGGTTTTATGAGCTGGAAGCCCAAATTATGTGAAAATAAACAAATAAATACTTGAAATTGTTTAAATTGTGGGCCCTGAATCTATAATCTAAGAAAGTTTAACTTTTTGAATGGAATTATGGAAATTAATAAACTTTTCCATGATATTCTAATTTTTTGGAATAAGTCTGTATGTACAAAAGTTTGTGCACCCCTTGCTTAATTTATACAGAGAACAACATCTTCACATTTTAATGCACACATGCTCTTTACTGATTTTATTTACTGAATGTGGTCTATGGCTAAACAAAACTTATGACACATTTGTTCCCATAAAAGTCAGCAAATACACAGAAATTGTTTACTAAAATGCAGGGCTGGCACTAGGCATTTTGTAAGCATAAATGTTGTCAGCCAACATGGGCCAACTCATTACGGTCAGACCACTGGGTCAAAGCATTTTTGAAATTTCAGATTACTCATATTACCAAATTATTTTTAATGTCATGGTTAGTGTATATCATACACACATAGTAAAATTCATAGTTTTTTCCTTGCTCTGAGTGGGTTAAGTTCAGCTAAGTAATGTTTTACAGGAAACATGGTATGTTTCAATGCAATCATTTACAAATCTCATCTGAACCTTCAGTGCTTTAAGTTTTAAATATGGGTAGACTTCAACAAAAATATCAAAACTCTCTTTCTTTTTGGATAACTTAATGACTAAGCTATTGATACTAGTTAAGGACCCTGTTTAGCAGACAACTAAGCATTTTATAAGTCACTCGGAGTAAAAGCTTCTGCTAAATGCTGTAAAAGCAGTTTTTATATAAGATTTTCTTTCCTGCTTGTAACAATGTGTTAGTGTAACATTTAATCTGGATATATTTAGAGTTTTTGCTATTTTACTTTGCCCCTAACATTTGTCCTCTGCATTTAACCCATCCATGCAGTACACATACACACTGGTGAATACACTAAGCTGTGAACATGTGCCTGAAGTGGTGGGGGTCTTGCTCAATACACTTCAGTCATGACCTGCCCTGGGATCGAACCCTTGACCTTCCAGTCACCAGACCAGATCTCTAACCACCAGACCATGACTGCCCCAATTATTTTACAGATTACAGTGTTTTAGCCCTTTGAGAAAATGTGATTTATAAAGTTTATCTGATCAGTGTTTATAACAGTAAAACTATAAGTAGTGATTTTCCTTTCCAAACCACTCCTCATGACCGTCCAATATTATATGTAGTTCTCAGCCACTACCCAGTTTGGTTAATCAGTAAGTTATTATGATAAATCAAGTGTGCTGCTGATGAAATTGAACACATCCATGTCATTGCTGAGGAGCATCAAAGAGAACCTCTGAAATCCATAAAAGGGGCTGATAATATTATTTAAAATTATGCATTGAATGTAATAATTAGCTTTTGTTCCACTGCAACTCAATTAGACTGAGAGTCAGTGACATGATTGGTGCAGTCATGTTCTGATCACGATTCTGGTCATCTGGAAATCAAACCTGAACCACTGCTAACAAAACCTCACATGAAGGTTTGAAGTTTTTTACAGCAAAATGAAAGAAGCATATTGTGTGAGCACTTTTCATTAACTTTGGATAATTTAGCAAAAAATAGGGAAATAAAAAAGGAATTAAATTGTGAATGTGTAGTTTAAAACCTGCCAAATTATATATATCCAGTTCAGTCCTATTTGATTTGTATTGTATGAACAGGAAAGCTCATTTGAGAAAACACAAACTTAACTTCAGAAGTACAAAGCAGAACCAGAGTAGAAGTCACACTCAAAATGAAACATCTGCCCAAAAAACAAGGAATAAGAACTATGAGGAACAATGATATTATATTATTATATTATTTATTTTATTAACTATGTAAGTTTTCTTGTTTTAAGCATTATTTAACCTCTTAAGCCCCTGATATTTATTACAGCCTAAGCAGTATTATCTAGTAACTACACTAATAACAATGCAAACTGGTTATTCTTCAGATGAATAAGTGTGGAACACAAGACTGGAACCACAGGCGGTTCCAAAGGAACATAAGAGGCTACCAAAATAAATAACTTTTTTTTTGCCAAAGAAAATAAATTTTTGCCTATATGAAATTAATTCAAAGTAAAGTAGCATTTGAAGTAAAAAAGTTCAGATTTTTTAATCTTAAATTAACCATCAATGACAATTCTGTCAAATATATCTTCAAATAGGGTCTATAATATTATAATATTCTCATATTTGAATAACATAAATATGATCTACATTTAGGATGCTTTGACTTGCCAAGAAACATTTTTTGCATGGTAGGTGGATTTCTGTACACTCTCAGTAGAAAAAGGTATTGGATGGTCATTGAGTTAGGTATGTTTTCAGTAAATTTAGTCAGAGAACATAATTGTGTCAGATTTAGTTGTAATTAACTGATTTGACATTGTGTTGACTCCAGACTTGTACATTTATTTTCCTGTCTGAAAAAGTTGTTATACTGCTGCTTTGCCATCAGCAGTCAGAGCCCTGAGACAGCAAAACTAGCACCCTGCAGATGCTGCGGTTTCTTCTGAGCATATTGGCTGCTCATCGACAATGTATGCACAACAGTTATAAAAAAGGCGGTGCCTGAATTCACATGCATCAGAGAAGGCTTGTGCTAGTCTTCACCCTCCTAGAGTCAGGGACATTACAAGCAGTAGGGAGAGTCTAAGTGAATGGGTGGGTTGATTGGCCATTCCAACATTGAAAAATTGGGTAAAAAATAGGAATGCAAAAAATGTTTAATTTTTAGCTGAAACCAAACAAAATGAAACATTTGGCTGAACAATTTTGGTAATTGTGAGACGGTCCCTAACACTGCAGCTGCCGGAGCACAAACAAAGCTAAGCGGCTGTATTCTGGCTTCATCATAACAAGTGTAGTTTAGTAAAGGTTGTGCTACAAGCTGTAAAGGTTGTGCTACACTTGTTTGTTGTCTTCTTCCATTTCACCACCAAACTCTAACTGTGCTGTTGAATCTGTGTTTTTTAACTGGTGAGGAAAAGCACATTTCTGAATGTCCAAAAAGGTAACAGTGTAATTAAAAACCTCATTGTTTGGGGTAAATGATTTTGCCTTTTCAGTTATGCAGCCCAAACACGAAAAGTATGTTATTTTTTAATCATCTTCAACAGAATAATTTTGGTTGCTGAATATTCGGTGAATCCTTAGTATAAATGATTTTAAACAAACAATCTGCTCCTTTCTCTTGGAAAAGTGAATGTAGTGAATGTATAAGAAACAACTGGTCCTTAAAGACTATGTTGGACTTTTACATTTACATTATTTATATCCCATGTGCTGTATAAGGTTTCCTAGTTTCTGACTGACAGAGTAACATAAGCACAGAATAAATAGCTTAGATTGAACTGCCATGCACTTTCCACTGTAAGATTGGGCCAGTAAAGATGAGAAAAAAACTCACAAGTCATAAATCCTAAACTCTGATCCATGCCTGATGTCACATCCGAGCACAGATCAAAAGCAAACAGCAGCTCCATTTATCATCCATCACAGCTGAGTGACAGTGTAGAATCACAGCAGCGGCAAATACATCACACCAACCAATACAGTCACAGCATGGACGACACATGACTGCATTACAGCAACAAAGGAGGTGATAAAATTCATAACAGTTTATGACAGCTTGTCGTTCTGTGATAAATGGTGTACAACTGGTGTTTAACAAAAGCATGTGCATGCTCTCTCTCTGTCCTTCATTCAATTACACTAACAAAGTTAGGCTAATTAAACAAGAATTCTTTTCCTTAAAGAGTGGGAAAAAGCTATTCTTGAAGGAATGCTTCACCCACAAATCATATTTACTCAATGCATTTTTGTGTAATAATTGTGCTTCTCTGGTTCTTTAAACAGGAGCTGTCAGACTAGGCAGCCACCTTTGAAGGAGGCAGATCCTGAATTTAAACACAGATATGGTCTGTGAGACCAGATCTGGGTGTGATCTGACTGGGTTAAGAGAAATTTTGATGATGTATTTCCCCAGAAATGACTGGGGACTGACTGAAAAGGCTGATTTAGGTGACTATTGGGATCTAGTGCTTGTAAACATTGCTAGCTTCACATTTTGACATAAGAAGAAAATTCTGAATATTGCTAATAAATTCTAGTATAATGTTTCAAATACCTTAGTCATGTAATATATAATTCAAAATGATTTTGGAGCATTAATGTTCATGACATAGGACAAATGACAACAAAAAAATTCCACACATTCCAAGGCTGGTAATCCAACCAATGGCATGTCCAGAATTTCCATGTCATTATCATATGAATGACAGCTCATGCCAGAAAAAGAGCACAGCTGTCTGAGTCATTGTCACAGTGTCTCTGCTTATTTAAGCTCCTCTCACAAGAATCTAAAAATATATTTAGATTCAAACTAAATATATTTGAAAATTAGACCCTTTAAAGTTTCTGAAGTACATTTTGTTTTATTTCTAAAATAAACTCTCACAGAGTTATACAGCATAAGTGTTTTATTGGAATTTTGTTCAAATGCTGCCACTAGGAGAGCTGACTCCAGAGGGTTAACTTGTGAGAAAAAGCAAAGTTCTGAACTTTACTGCAGAAATGTTACACTCTGGTTCACATCTACAGCTGCAAAGTAGAAAAAGATAACAGTGTCATTACAAAAAAACATAATTGTTTATTAGAAATAATCTTTTCATTTATTCAGACACCAAACCTGTTTGTTTTTGTTTATTTCGTTTTTTTGTGCCATTTTTGGTCGAATAATTTTGGTTGCTGAACTTTCAATGCATCCCTAATTTTTTTTTGTTTCTAAGCTCCGTATTCTGCTCACCCTCATTTTCCTCACTAGTGGCATTCTGGAGAAAAAAAAATTTTGATTGCCTTTCTGGGATTGGTTAAGGCTAACTTAAGCAACATGTGGTGATCATTCTGATGAATTATTGAAACAAATGACTATTCAAGATTATCTCATAACATGTACTGCCAAACTAACTTGAATGTGCCAACCATCACGGTACAAGTACAATTACATGACATCAACGGAACCCTATGATCAAAATAATACCTCCCTTTAAACAACTGTTAGGTTAATTCAACAAGAAGTTCTAGTATGTGAAATCCTCATTCACATTGATTTCACCTGAACTCTATATGTTATGGACTTGAACTATTCATTGCTTCTTTAATATTTAATCAATTGTAATTGAGAAGAGGGATTTTGATGTAATTAAGGCCCATGAAGAATCTCTCATTTAATTTCATGTACTGTGCTTTTAAAGTGTAAAAAATATTGATCCAGCATGCATTATCCTACTAAGTAATACCTGGAAACAGAGCACATATAAAAAAGGCTTTGTTTTTTAATCTGCATGACTCTTACTTCTACAGTATATGGAGATGGAGCAGGAAGTCAGATAGCTGATTTACTAGGACATGGCTGAGAGCTTTAAAAAGTGAATTAGTATAGTTTTTAGGGCTTTGTGAGGTATTCGCTATTCATTTGTTTGGTGCAAACAGCATCTATTGGGATCCGATCAGAAAAAAAGCGTGCTCCGCCTGACTCGACTCTCATCATCACAGGCTCATTTAACTTGGTTTAAAGAAAGCCCTGAAGACAGAGGCATAAAGGAGAGGAGACGCATCTCATCAGTGGTAAAAGAACACAACCATATCCAACGACAAAGCTGATTACACACGTGACTGACAAATCTGCAGCATCTACACACTTTCTTACACTCCTGCATGACACTGGTAACACCTTCCACACTAATAGTGGCTTTAAGAAGCTCCATTCAACCTTAACTGCACCTTTCTTAATAAGCAAAGTGACAGCATTGACAAAGGCAGCTGTCTCTGTAATACAAAGCAAAGCAAACGAAAAATGAACACAAAAGAACGAGTGGAATGAAAAGAGCAGCCAAAAGAGTAAAAAAAACAACCCAAGGCATTTTTGGTGTCTGAAATGTTCTTTTTTAGGTTTATACAGGAGTTAAAATGCTAATGTAGCTAGAAAGTAATGGCCACTTATATGCAGCCAATTAGGCTGTTTCAGACAGCAAGCCCAATTCTGATTTTTCGCCTATTTAGATTGTATCCAGATTGATTTTTGATAGTCTGTACAGTCAAAAAACACAAAAAATCGGATTTTTGCAAAAGCCACATTAGGTGGTTAGATTTGTACAGATTGGGACTCTGGCTGCTCAAATCAGTTTTTTGAAGTGTCGCATCACTCACAACTTTCATGTCAATCACAACGAAACAAAGAATGACATGTAAAATCTAGAGTGACGAATCCAAGAAGTGTGTCCCAGGTAGCCAGGTCCTGAAAAACTCTCCAGCCCACAGTCTGACAAAAATCCACCCTACACAAACTTAAAACTATCACAAAATCTAAAGACTCTAATCACAGATGTCTGATAAAGTTGTTATTGCTTTTTATTACTCATAAATCTTATTTTAGTCTTATTTTAATCTATCTCCAACACTACTGTTTCTACTGTTGGTCTATAAGAGATTTTGGCAGTCACAGTACATTTTAAAGTAGACCAAAACCGCTGACGCAGTGTTACCACAAAAACCCAAATAGAGAAACATGTGATGTGTGGACATACAAATCAGATCTGATCACTTACTAAGAACAGTGTGGACAGTCATCTCAACAGATCTGATTTGAGATATAAATCTTGCATATGTTGCTTCTGAAACTGTATGATGTACTCATAGCTGATAAATGAAAATGAAAAAAAAAAACATATAAAATTCAGTTTCAACTGTTTTTAGCTATGTGATAGAATTATGTCTAAAAAGAGAGAGCAACTCTATTAGAGATTATTTAACTACAGATGAACTTCATTTGCAGCAAATATGATTATTCAGGCATACCATTAGTATTATGAGTGACAGACATGAGTGACTTTCTTTTGAGTTTACAGTCAAACTTTCTTTTTATTTCACTGGCCATCAGTTCAGAGCTGATATGGAGCTATTCTATGTCCTCTGTGATGAGATCTATCTGCCTGTAGACTTGTTTCAATAGAGTAGAAAAAAAATATATAATGAGTTATAACTAGGGATGCACCAAAATTAATATTTTTGGCTGAAACCAAAGTCGAATAAAATGAAACATTTGACTGAATACTGAACACAATCAGGGGAGGGGCAATCCTAGCCTGTTTGGTGCACTGAGCAAACAACCCCTCCAGCTCAGTACAGCTCTCTATACTCCTAAAGCAGGTTGTGGTACTTTTAACTTTTAGATTATGTTCTTAGAGCATCTTACAATTCACATTTGCTAGTCTCCATCTATTGATAGACTAGTTAGGTTATCTAGCTAGCATGTTATGGCTCATTTCAAGGTTAATAATAAGCAGATAGCCAGCTATCTACCTTGCTATCAAGCTCGCTAAACTGAGCACTGAGAGGGCAAGTCGTCCTGCTTGCTTTCATAGCAATTACAGTTTGGGTCTGGATTCAAGGTTGTCTTGACCACGCCCCTCTGTGTGCTAACTGGTTGCCTCACAGAACCAATCATATGCAATACTGCCCTCAGAAGATATTTCAATAAATAAAATTCCAACCAGCACACCGGCCCTCTCGATCGAGCAATAAAAAAAAAACAACTCCGCCGGCTCTTGCCAATCATCCGTAGGGCACTTCACAAAACCTTGACGAAATGCCGCCCTGTGCAGCTGCCCATACCGCCCATATCAAAAACCGCCACTGGACACAATAAGTACACCTGGTTCTGAGCCACTGAGAGGATTCAGGTGTGCTTGATCAGGAAGATCACCAAACTGTGCAGGAATCCAAGAGCAAAAGAAGCTGTAGATCACTGGCTCAGCAGCAGTTCCCCTTCGTTTGGCCTCAGGCAAAGACTGTAGGACTGCTATTCCCTGTCAACTAAGCCCCAAATCACCTTCCTCAACCTCCAAACTGTCACTCTTACAGCCCTCTGATTGCTTAGTCTTGATTAAGCCTTTTGTGCTAGAAATCAGGACACCAGCCTGAGTCACTGATCTTCAGCTGTCCTTGCTAAGAACTTTGCTATGTCTGCCTTGATGAACAGAACCATTAGCATTACAGCTTACATTATATGAGTCCTAATAGACCACTGAAGTCATGCCATCATATGCAGTGTCGGTTTAATATTTGGAACACCAGGTCTAAGAGGATATTGTCTCTGAGAATAATAATAATTAATAATATAATAGTAGTAAGTTTTTTTTGTGTACATAATGGATCTTCTGAATTATGAGCTGGTTTAACAGCTAAAATATGAAAATGATTACGCTACATCTGTACAACATGCAGTCAACTGTCCAGCACAATGAAATTATGTTGCATTAAAGTGGGTGTACTATTAAACTTTAACACTGAACTCAACTCTACTCAACATTATTTATATAGTACTTCTCTAAGACAAGACTACAATGAGCTTCACAATAAAATCATGAAAATAAGACAAAACAATACAATAATAAAAGCATAGTCATTAAAACTATAATGCAAAATAGACAAACAATAAGAAAATAAGAGAAACATTAACACCCACAAACTCAAATATGATTCAGTAGGTTACACAGTAAATATGCCAGTGTTAAATCAACACTATTAGAGTTAAAATAACACTGAGAGTGTTAATTTAACTCTAATAGTGTTGATTTAACACTGGCATATTTACTATGTACTCATTATCACAGTCTATAATATGACTATTATATAACAATAACTACTCCCAATGTAATGTTTTAAATTGTTATTTTTGCCACATTATTGTTCTTTATGATAAAATAAAAACAAAACCTTTAAGTCCTGTAACCAAAGGCAAGCGATTACAACATCTTAAGTATCTTTAACAGGGTTGAGAGGAAAGCCAATAATAGTTTAAAAAGATACATACGTGTGCGTGTGTGTGTGTGTGTGTGTGTGTGTGTGTACATACACACACACACCACATATATATATATATATATATATATAGAGAGAGAGAGAGAGAGAGAGAGAGAGAGAGAGAGAGAGAGAGAGCTCAGACACACACACACAGACACACGCACACACACACACAGAGGCACACACAAAACCTCACCACTCAATCACAACATTTAATTCATTAAGTTTTATTTTTTTCTCACTAACATTACTTCATAACTCCCTCGACCACTCGCTGCTCTCTCTCTCAGTCATTAATAGAGACATAACAGTGTAATACTGACTCGAATCTAAACAATAATATCAGGTTAACTCTGCTTTAGACTGAAAATCAACTGATCTGGATCTGTATCTCTAAAACGTGTCTGTGTAGGTTTAGTTGTGGTCCTGAGTTTGAAGAAAAAGTTAGCTTCTTATTCAGCAGCGTCTTATTCAAATTCCAAAATCTAGTCCATGAAAGCAACCTCACTGTAACACAGCTAACATAGCACAACATGACCAAAGCAAAGACCACAACAGTGCAAAAAAAAAAAAAA
>BRDA01088327.1:0-37677 GCA_036984385.1 Crenuchus spilurus
CAGTCTTTCTCATTAAACATTTCTCTTTTCTTTAATGGACGACCAGCTGTTTGTACGAGATCCAGCACGTCGCTTGGGCGTTCAGACTGATAAAAGAGATCATCCGTTCTTCACCACTGTAAACTGGTCTGCAGTGGAAAACAAAGAAGTTGAACCGCCTTTTAAACCAGAACTGGTATGATCACTCTTTCTTCTTTCTTCTCACACTTCTCTTTCTTTTTTGCTTTTCTTTAGCATCCTTTCAAAAAATCTTGACTGATTTCCATTCTTCTTCAATTGCAGAATGTCCCAAATGACTCCAGCTATTTCCACCAGATGCATTCAAGTCAGGAGTCCTCCCTTTATTTCAGTGAGGAAAAACTGGGTGGCTCAAAACATCAGAGCCACGTCAGTGGCTTCTCTTTCACAAGCCAAAAGATGGAGGACTTCCTGAAGTCAGACCAAGGCTTTCATAAGTCTTAGTTTGGTGTTGGTGCTAATGTCATGCTAATGTCATGCTGGCGTGTCATCGGTGGTCCTGATGGGTGCACGCTGCTGAATGTACAAATTTTTCAACAGCTGGATCAATTGTGAGGGGGAACACATCTCCAGCATGGTTATGACCAAGTGGTCATGTTGTACCATGTTGAATGCATTTGTGTCATCATTAAAACAGAAATACACTTCCTGGTTTCTTTCTCTTTCTTTCTCCAAGATGATCCAGAGGTTTGTGATTTGATCCCGAGTGCCTCTTTTTTGGTCTAAATTCAGCTTGTTCTTTGGCCTTTTTACTTTCTGTAATTGTTTTACAAACCCTAACCCTAACCCTAACCCGACTAACGGTATAGTCCACAGCACACTGATGTTGTGTTTACTGTGTTTAGAGATTGGAAAATGTATCTTAATTGGTAAAAGCTTGTTAACAGTTGTAAAAAAAACTGTAAAATGCAATCTTATACATACCTTTTAACATAATGTCATTTATCTTTTTATTAACTTATTGTAAACATTACAAGTTTTGAACTTCTATTTGCTATTTATGACTTGTAGTCCTGCAGCTCTTACAGGGGTTAGACAATGAAACAGAAACACCTGGTTTTAGACCACAATCATTTGTTAGTATGGTGTGTAGGGCCTCCTATTGCAGCCAATACAGCATCAATAGACTATATGCACACTCTCTTCCGTGTTCCAAGTCAGCCAGCTTCTCCATACTTTTGAAGTTACATCAACAATTATGAAGGTAACATCCGGTCGTGTAATGTTAGCCGTTTTGGCTAATATGTTTATTTACTAGTCAAAGCTAGAGTTTCTGCTAACCTGTGTGTTAAAATGGTCATTTGTCCAGCTCAGTTTCAAACAAGGACTCGAAGACAGATGTTGTCATTAGGGCCGAGTGCTTTAGGTCAATGAGGAGAAGCCAGAAAGCTCACCATCAAACTCAAAGAAAAACATACCTTATGCTGATAAAAATACAAGCTTTACCTGACTGTGCTGTTTATTTTTTCAGCAGGGATGACAGCTATGAATCAAATACTGATAAAGCTACTGTATGTACATAATTGGTACTATATTGCTTCAATAATATTAGTGTAAAATCTGCAGAAGTACAGGGAGTCACAGAAACTAGATTGACTTCTGAGGTTTGTCACTTTCACACATGTTCTGTGTGAATTTTCAATGAGTAAAGTGAGGTAAACAGTGTTTTGACATTTCATTACAGTGAACTGCAGTCATTTGGTTTTATTTTCACATGTTTTTAATGTGGTACTTTGATTTTATATATGGATAATTGCTTGTTTATTGAAAAACATTTTGTGTAAATGCAGGGTGTTAAACCTGGTCTTGTAAGCAAGATGACAGTTCTTTCAGCCAGACCCAGGGAGAGAAGGCTAGCAGAGGACATCAGGTTATTATTATTTTTATTATTGATGTTGTTGATGATTTCTGTACTAATTATTTTTATATAATTAAGTTATTCAGTTACATTAGAGAATGCATTTTATTTTTGCATTTATAATTAGTTATACTGTAAATTGATCAAGCAAGAAAGCTTAAATATGATAACTTCAGGCTTTACACACATTTTTTTCTAGTGCTACTTACAGGAGCACTCTGTTGTGAAATGGAACTGTGAATGTCCTTTAATACAGTATTGTTGGTGTAGTAAATCCATATGAAACTGAGATTACACTAACAGTGCCATTGGGGCTTAGTACAGCTTTAGAAGCCAATGTGCAGCTAATTGTGAAATTATAGGTCTATGAAATGAGTTTAGAATGGGGTTGGTCAGACCTCACTGTTGAGCCTTCTATAAATGCTGTGGGCTTGATTGAGCAATGGGTGAATATGAGCGAAACACTGTCATAGGCTGGTGCCTACTTGATGTGAGATAGCTTAGAGATGTGACAGTGAGGTTGAAATGATGTGTGTAGGCTGTATGTGTAACCCCAATGATGATACACAGGATTTTTGCCATCTTATGTTCTTTAATTTCATTTGTCAGACTTGGTTGCACTTTATTACTGAACGCAAAAAAGTAGCACTTTTAGATACATGGCCCAGAAATCTTTTAGATTTAGATTGGGGGCAGACCTGGTCTAGTGGTAAGGATCTGGTCTTGTGACCAGAAGGTCGCCGGTTTGATTCCCAGACAGGACATGACTGAAGTGCCCTTGAGCAAGACACCACACCCCCTAACTGCTCCCTACACACACACACATTTTTTTTAGAGTAGCCAATTCACCTGATTTCCATGTTTTTGGACTGTGGGAGGAAACCGGAGTCCCCAGAGGAAACCGACACAGACACGGGGAGAACATGGAAACTCCACTCAGATGGGGACTCGAACCCAAGACCTCAGCACTGAGATGTGAATGTGCTAACCACTAAGCCACCATGCGGGCCATGACAAACATGTCCCAGTAAGGATAATCTAACAAGTATACTCTGAATGTTTGTGTGATTACATTACAATACTTAGCAAAGCTAGAAAATCTTTTTTTCTTCTACAGAATTAGTGACAATAACATTTACAGCAACAAAATACTCTTCAATGAGGTTGATGAACTTCATTGGTTCATTAGTAAAATTACTGAAAAAATCATCTACAAGCTGAATTTCTCATCTCAACTGTCTAGCCTGACAACCTGCATGTCTAAACCAGTCATATCCATTGATCTTATATTCAACCATTACAGTTCTGACTACAGTCCTACTTTAAATCTTACATTTTTAATTTAAATGTCACATTTCTGAGCAACTTGGAAATGCAAATAATAGATACTGTTTGATTACACATTTTTATGGAGCTGAAAGCCGAATAGCCCTCATATTAAATTGTACTGCAAAAACCTAGATTAGATATAAAGGTCTATACACCACTGTAGTTTGCAGTAAAATAAAGTCCAAAACCAAAATAAATTTCCCAATTCCCAAACTCAGCTACAAAGATTACAGATTGCAGGTGAAAAAAATATGCAAAACATGGAATGTTATGACCTACTGAAGCCAAGGCTGAATATTTGAACCTTAATTCAAAAGTTATCATAATTTGTTCTGCAGTATCTTGTTAATGATTGTAAACAGTTACTGAACATTCATACCTCTATGGGAGATTTCTTGGACAGAAAGGAACAAATTAATCTTAAGTTTAAGTTAAATTTGTGTCCCTGGTACAGTAAGGTTTATCTCTCTCCCTGAGTTATTCATAGAAGGAAGCGATGGCAAAAAGTAAATGTAGTTGTCCTATTGAGAATAAGCAACTGCTCAGAGGGCCAAATGAGATTCTACCAGCATGTGTCAACTCTGTCCAATGGTCATAACTCCTGAGCAATATCTCCTGGTACCATTGAACTGGTTTACAATTGGCTGGTACTGGTGTTTCATGAATAGCCTGCTACATACATTCAACCTCAGCTGACAGTCTGAAAAAGACAGAGTAATTTAAGCCGCCTCATCATCACAGAGAGCTAGAACACACACCATCACTGTCAGTTCCTGCACATGTCACTCCTCAGAGAGCTCAAAATGAAGCACTGCAGGCACGGGAGGATACACATGTCAGACACCAGAGGTCACGCTGTCTGGAATTCTAAGGGACATTACATCACCAATCAGACACCTGTAGCTAATCAGACACACTCAGGAGGCCTATAAAGACAATAGGGACACCTCACAGCTTGTGGAACATTAGAGAGAACTAACACTTATGTCAGAGCTGTCTCTAACCTAATTCTCACTCTCTCCACTCTCTAGGTCACCTAAAGGATTTATCTGGAACCTCCAGACATGTACTTGTCTTGCTGGTCCCTCATCGTTACCCTGTTCCTTTTTGTTTGAGCCTTTACTTGGCTAACTTTTGTATAAAGTGTTTGTTGAAATAAAGAAGAATTGGATACCACTCAAATATCAACCTCCAGTATGCCATTAGTAAATGCTCACTCTGTTCATAACAATATGCTCATTTTAAATGACTTTTTGAATATCCGGTGGTCTGGATCTGCTGTTTTTAACTGAGAAATGGACTACATCTGGCAACCCTGCTCCCTTACTGGAACTCTGTTCAATAGGTAATGGTAGGAACATGGAACTCTGGCAGAGGTGGAGGAGTTGCTTTTTAATGAGCATCTCAGATGCCAAATGTGTTACTTGAAAGTTTGTGAACCCTTTATAATTTTGAATACATATTTAACATAGTTATAATATAAAACACTATCAGATTTTCACACAAGTCCTAAAATTAGATAAAGAGAACCCACAAATGACTTGTGTGTTTATGGTCATTGTCTTGCTGCATGACACTCCCCCTGCTGGAGCAGACGCGGCGGAGCAACGGGAACTTGACCTACATTCCGACACCGGCACGCGCCTCAGTCAGTGCTGCGTGCGCAGGTCTGATTCGCCAGAGTACTGATTGCACACCTGAGGCTCATTCAACCACACACTACTTAAGATCAGTTCACAAGCCGTTCGAGGCGAGTTATTGCCAACCTGGAGTTGCAATCTATGAGCGTTCTTTCTAGTGTGTTGGATCCCTTTTGGTTTTGTCTTCTTGACTATTCTCTTGTATACCCTCCTATATTCCTGTTTGCCAGTTCTCTGACCCTCCTGCCTGTCTACCGACTTTGTGTTTTGGTTTGCTCTTTTTGGATTCTTCAGTAAACCCTTACTTATCTGCAATTGTCTGCCTCTCTTGTCTTGTGGTTATTTTGACGAACTCTGACACTGCATGACCCACCTTCTCTTGAGATTCAGTTCATGGACAGATGTCCTGACATTTCCCTTTAGAATTCTCTGATATAATTCAGAATTCATTATTCCATCAATGATGGCAAGCTGTCCTGGCCCAGATGCAGCAAAGTGGGCCCACCACCATGTTTCACGGATGAGATAAGGTTCTTATTTCTCAAAACATAACACTTTTCATTTAAACCAAAATGTTACAGTGTATCACAAAAGTGAGTACTCCCCTCACATTTCTGCAGATATTTAAGTATATCTTTTCATGAGACAACACTGACAAAATGACACTTTGACTCAATGAAAAGTAGTCTGTGCAGCTTATAAAACAGTGTAAATTTATTCTTCCCTCAAAATAACTTAATATACAGCCATTAATGTCTAAACCACCAGCAACAAAAGTGAGTACACCCGTTAGTGAAAGTTCCTTAAATGTCAATATTTTGTCTAGCCACCATTATTTTCCAGAACTACATTAACTCTCCTGGGCATGGAGTTTACCAGAGCTTCACAGGTTCCACTGGAATGCTTTTCCACTCCTTCATGGCAATATCACGGAGCTGGTGGATATTCGAGACTTTGCGCTCCTCCACCTTCCACTTGAGGATACCCCAAAGATGTTCTATTGGGTTTAGGTCAGGAGATATGCTTCGCCAGTCCATCACCTTTACCCTCAGCCTCTTCAATAAAGCAGTGGTCATCATAGAGGTGTGTTTGAGGTCATTATCCTGCTGGAACACTGCCCTGCGACCCAATTTCCAGAGGGAGGGTATCATGGTATGCTTCATTATTTCACAGTACATATTGGAGTTTAACTCCCCAACACCTGCTGCACTCATGCAGCCCCAGAACATGGCATTCCCACCACCATGCTTGACTGTAGGCATGACACACTTATCTTTGTACTCCTCACCTGATTGCCACCACACATGCTTGAGACCATCTGAACAAAACAAATGAATCTTCATCATAGGACATGGTTCCAGTAATCCATGTCCTTTGTTGACATGTCTTCAGCAAACTTTTTGTGGGCTTTCTTGTGTACAGTCTTCAGAAGAGGCTTCCTTCTGGGGTGACAGCCATGCAATTTGATGTAGTGTGCAACGTATGGTCTGAGCACTGACAGGCTGACATCCCACCTCTTCAATCTCTGCAGCAATGCTGGCAGCACTCCTGTGTCTATCTTTCAAAGACAGCATTTGGGTGTGAAGCTGAGCACGTGCACTCAGTTTCTTTAGACGACCAACGCAAGGTCTGTTCTGAGTGGACCTTGCTCTTTTAAAAAAGCTGGATGATCTTGGCCACTCAGTTTCAGGGTGTTGGCAATCTTCTTGTAGCTTTGACCATCTTCATGTAGCACAATTCATCTTTTAAGATCCTCAGAGAGTTCTTTGCCACAAGGTGCCATGCTGGAACTTTCAGTATCCAGTATGAGACAGTGTGAGAGCTGTACTACATAACTGAACACATATGCTCCCTATGCACACCTGAGACCTAGTAACACTAATGAGTCACATGATATTTTGGAGGGAAAATGACAAGCAGTGCTCAATTTGGACATTTAGTGGTGAAGTCTCTTAGGGGTGTACTGACTTTTGTTGCTATTGGTTTAGACATTGATAACTGTATATTGAGTTATTTTGAGGGAAGAATAAATTTTCACTGTTATATAAGCTGCACACAGACTACTTTTCATTGTGTCAAAGTGTCATTTTGTCAGTGTTGTCCCATAAAAATATATACTTAAATATCTACAGAAATGTGAGGGGTGTACTCACTTTTGTGATACATTGTATATTTTGGTCTCATCTGTCCACAAAACATTCTTCCAATAGTCTTCTGGCCTGTCAAAGTTATCTTTAGCAAACTGCAGATAAGCAGTAATGTTCTTTTTGGAGAGCAGTGGCTTCCTGCTTGCAACACTGCCATGCACACCACTGTTGTTCAGTGTTCTCCTGATGGTGGACTCATGAACATTAACATTAGCCAATGTGACAGAAGCCTTCAGTTGCTTAGATGTTACCCTGGGGTCCTTTGTAACCTCGCTGACTATTACATCAGAATCAAGTAAGGTTAAATATGAACATGCCTTGCTTTTGGATTGATCTTTGTTGGTCAACCCCTCCTGATTTTCTTGCCTTGTAATTTCTGACAGAATTTTACTCATGCGTGATTTTAATATTGATGTTTGCTTCCCTACTAAGTATTGGGATAATTATTTTATTCAGCTATAGGATTCTTTTAATGTTACCATATTCATGCACCCACCCATATGCAAGCTCCCACACTTGATTTGTTGCTTTCAACTGGTTTCGACATTGACAAATTAGATATTGATCAGGTTAGTTTCACTATTGTGTTAAGCTCAATTGTTATTGGATAGTTTCTTGTTCCTGGTTTAGGCTTTTGATAAATTCATATACAGCTTGTGATTTTTCCTAAGGCTAGTATCTTAAAAACTACTTACACAAACTTGCATTTGAACAATGAGAGAATTGTAATTTGAGGTATTAGGTGTTTCAGTGTCTTTTTGACTCATTTTACCATCTTATGTGTTTTCTTTTTTCCTACTCATTATCTTATTTGTGTTTTATTTTTTTTCATTTGTCATCTCTGTATTCATTGTATTTACTGTGTTGATGTGCAGCACTTTAGTCAACATTTTAAGAGTGCTTTATAAATAAACCTTACTTACTTTGCTCTTGTCAAAGTCACTCAGATCCTTAAACTTTTTCTTGTTTGTTCAAGGACTATCTGTTCACCTGCTGCCTAATATATCAGCCTTTAACATGTAACATTGTAATAACATCATCAAAATTGTTGATGTGTCAGTGATTTTAATATAGTGGTTGATTGGATTATACCCTAAATTATTTTAAAAGCAATTTCACATCAAAAGTTTATTATTTACTGGTTTAATTTTTGATAAAAAATATTCTTACTCAAATATGAAGTATATATTACTATGTATAAAATATGAAGTAGATGTGCTATTTTTAAATGTAATGGGGAAATGTGTTGTAATACTGCATTTAAACTAATAAAATGACCAAAGCACAAATGAGAACAAGGCACAAACAGACAGAAACAGACCTGAACAAGACTAAAACCTTACACCCTGTCTGAGTCTGTGCACCACTTGGACCTTTCCAATAAATTTAGTCTTGTGGTTGAATCTTCTCATTTTCAATACAGTACAATTACATTTCTTGTTGTTGATATTTCCTGACAGTAGTTCATGTTTCACTGGCTGCCAAACAACCTTCTTTTTTCCACCAAAAATAACTCCAGAACTGCAGATTACTACAGACTTTAGTGTTGTCATGAGGAATGTGAAGTATAACTGTATAAAATTCAATACCAGTATGATCATAAACAGTGAATCACAAACCGCTCAACTTCAGAGTCAAACTAAACCTGAACTTGATCAGATAAACTAATTCTTGTACTTTTAACTGAAGAGTATTTTAGACCAAACACCATGTGCTGTTCTCTCTGACGTTAATCATTCTAGCTTTTAAACACTCTGTGTGTGACAAACAGTGACAGCACAGATATGTATTTATTCATCTCTGGAATTGTCTACAACTGACTTAGATTAAGACTTAATGAGTTTAAAATGCTCCTGATATCAGAGTCTATTTAGTTTATAAGGTCACATTACTGAAGACATTACAGCTGTAATATACAGTACTTGTTAACTTCTGGTGGCTGACTAGCATGAGGAGATGGGGAGGCAGTGGAGGTTCAACACACAAGACTTTAATAACAAAACAGACTCAAAACAAAACAAGCTCGAGGGCTTTCAACTGATTAATACAGGCTCATAGAAGTAGACACTGACTGACATGTAGACACAGAATAAACGACAAGGACATCACACACTGAGTTACTTTTATGGGCTGAAACAATGAGAAACTGGTTGATGATAAACTTAACAAAATGGGGCAGACTCGTGATGATACAAGCAGAAACTCACAGAGGAAGACATGACCATATAAGAAAAACTGAACATGACAGGAAACGAGAGGCATGACAATATTATGAAAGTAAACATTTATTTCACATTAATACACAGATTCACAAGCTTTCATTACTGAATATAAGTTTCAAGACTTCAAACAGAAAATTCTTCATTTACTGAATTAAATTAAGGCTCCATTTAATAAATAATTATTTGACTATAACTTGTGAATAAATATCTTGACTTTCCATTACTGAAGGTGTTCTGGAGGGAGGAGGTCTCTTACTAAACTTCAGAGCTGCATAGTTCAAGGCGTCTGTGTCCTCAGCCTGAGAGACATCACAAGACTTGTTTATTCAGGTTAGAAGCTATAAAGCATTGACACAATGATGTAACAATACTGTTTATCAACCTATTATACAACAATGGGCACAGACATAGATTTGCATATGCACAGTATGGACATGTGTCTACCATTATTTGATGGAAACATTATATTTGGAAAGGATAATTCTGATTGAGGTTCCCATAATAAAATGTAGGCCTGCTAACTGCTGATTGACTGAAAGGGAGGGTTATCTGATGGTCATATCATGACATGCAAATATTGTAATTACTGCCAGATGCAGAGAAGGCAGCGCTGACCAGTGGTAACAGGGCTGTCAGTCCACATAAATAAAGAACTACCCAAAAATGAAGTCCTTCAGATCACTAAGCAAGGCAAGTTTATTTATATAGCATGTTTCATACACCACTGTCATTCAAAATGCTGTACAAACAAGAAATGTGACCCTGATAGTAGGTGAGACAATGGATGGATGAATACAAAACAAAAAATAAAACAAGATAAAAGCAATACATTTAACTTAAAAAAGAAACAATTTTACAATAAACTAATATATTAATATAATGATGCTATTACAGAATCAAAGTGTAAAGAGAAGAGTGTTTTAAACTGAGCTGAAAGCTGCTCAAATAGACAGTAAATCAGCCAGTGTTAAATCAACACTATAAGAGTTAAATCAACACTGAGGGTGTCAAAATGTAACACTCTCAGTGTTAATTTAACTCTAATAGTGTTGATTTAACACTGGCTGATTTACTGTGTAGAAATGTTTTTAGTTTGGATGTAAAAGTGTGTACAGTCCGGGCTCCTCGAAGAGATAATGATACTCATCTCAGATCTCTGCAGCATTTCAGATATATATGAAAAAAGACACATCAGGAGCTTTTCACCTCCCAGAGAGAAAGTTATTTGTAATAAACTAGCCAGTAGCCACGGTCATGTAAAATGAAATCCTGCTGTCTAACATCACCAGTATTTCCACTGTGATAAATTATCTCCACCAATACTAGGTAACCATATTAGCTATAATTAACTAGCAAGATAACCCAGACTTCTGTCATATGTAGGCCAATAGTCAGATTACTAACAAGAGTAAACATAAAATGGGCAAATAAAGCCCCAAAAACTATCTATTAATGACAGAACAGACTGACAAAACAATTGCATCTTCAGGGTTTCAGGTGAGGTTTTAATTATGAAAAGTTTGCAATAATAAAGATGCATTATGTTTAAAGTTATTCTTAGGATGATCAGTAAAATGACACTGAAAGTAAACATATGACTTAAGTCATATTAACTATTCACTCAATATTTAAAATTGCCATCAAAATAAATGGGGCCACAAGCTGCATCACATGTTTGTATGTGTCTTATTCATCAATACATCATTTTATTACAAATCAGACTCTCAAAAATTAAGTAAAAATTCTGGACTTTCAGCTGAGGTCTTTCAAACATAAAATTATGAAACATAGATAATGATGACTACATATAAAACTATATATTTATACTATATAACAATATGTGACTACACATAGTGACAGTAATATATGTTTCACAAGTAAAGAGGAATTCCACTTTTTTTTCAAAGGTTTAAGAAGTAAAGAAAGTGATTCAGAGCAGTTTGACTTCACATTAGACACAGTAATGTTTACATCATTTCTTCTTTTTTGATGGATTATTAGCAAAGTGAATGCTATTGTGTTGCTACAAATGTTGAGATTAAATCTACATCCTTGTAACAAATAATTCATAAATATGGGATAAAAATAATAATTTACCTGATTTGTGTGACTTGGATCATCACTGAAAGAACCTAAAAGAGGGACATAATGGCTGCTTGTTATAACTGCTTTATTCACAATTTGATGCAAAAAGTGTTTTACAGCATCAAAAATGGTCACTTGCCTTTCTGTTGACTCTTAATGAGCAGAATAGCCAGAATCACAATTACAATAATAGAAATGATGTTCAATGCAATTAAAACATAAATAATCCACTTATTTGAAATGATAAAACACACAAAGAGAATAAACATAAAATGTAAAGTTTCATGCAGTGAATGAAAGCTCTGTTTCAGAAGTCTTACCATTTATATTGACTTTAGGTATGTTTCCAGACAAAATCTCTTCACATGCAGTCACAGAACAGTTACAAGTTTCAGTATCAGAGAGTTTGAGGCTCTTCTTGTTGTATTTGCAGACACAGTTCTGTGTAGGAGAATCAGTCTCAGAGCACTGGATAGTGACAGACCTTCCACTTTTTACATCTGGTTCAGTCTGCGTCTTGAGCTTTTCTTCTTGTTTGTGACCAAAAGTGAGAATCAATAAAAACTGTGAGTGGTGTGAACAATCAAACATGAATCTACAACATATTGATTTGTATTAAATGAAATCACATGAATTGACAGAATTTACAATAAAACATCAGAATATAAATATTACCAGAGACATGCAGAAGGGTTATAGATCCAAAGTCCACAACTTCTTTTGTTTTCAGACAGTAGTATGTGCCGGCATCCTCTTTTACAGTATTTTTAATGTTGAGATTAAAATCTGCAGCCAAAGAGAAGCGCTGGTGTAAATTTTTTGGTAACTGGCCAGTCTCAGATGATCTCACTAAATACACAGGCAGCTTTCCAGAACTTTGCTTGTACCAGTATATAGTCTCTTTATTACTTTTGTTACATTTTATTGTAACACTTTCTCCATTCTTCACTGTTTCCTGTTGAAGCTCAGCAGTGTCAGATGTTGTCACTGAAAGTAAAAATATATAATGTTTAATAAGTTCAGTAAACCACCTGAATAATCAACTGTTTAAGATATAATTACATTCAACACAACTTAAATGAAACGAATGACTCACCAGTTAAAAAAAGACAAAGTAGTGAAGACTGTAATCATTGTTCTTGTTCTGAAGGTGAAATAGTAACATCTAATGAACTGCTCATCTGTCTATAACAAAAGACAGCTTGTGTGTGACATCATCAAGTTCTGAACTCCTGTGATTGGTTCATTTTTTTTAAGGAAGTGAAAAAAGTTCAGCTCATAAGTTTAATAATGAAGACCTCACATGTGGGAGATATTACCTTTAAAACACCATCACATGTTAATAATCTGTACCTTCATACAGTGGCATGCAAAAGTTTGGGCACCCTGGTTTTGATTACTGTGATATGCTAAGTGACCAAAAGCAAAAGGCTTCAAGTTCTGTGATTTTTTTTTTCTGTGTTTAGTGATTAGTTGTGAGGACTATGAGGGCCATGTCAAAAAGCTTCAGCTTGCACTTCTTCAGGTTGTCCACTATAAATTTGTTTTTCCACTATTGATTTGTGTTTAGGTTTATTATCCTATTTTAAAGTCCACCTTCTTTATATCTTCAGCTTTTATAGATGATGTGATGTTTGCTTCCAGAATTTCTGGAATTTATTTTAATAATTTATTTATTTTAACAGTCAGCTGCCCTAATCAGAATTCTTTAAAAAATTAAGTGACTTTGTGTCAAACATAGTATTGTAAAATAAGGTAAAAATTGTAGGAGACTTAAATATTCATTTTGGAAATATAGACGGCTCATTAAAAAAGGCGTTTACAGCTACTGTATTTTAGATTCTACTGGTATTACCCAACATTTAAATGAACCTACACACCACTAATGTAATCATACCCTGGATCTAGTTCTGACCCTGGGAATTAACTTGGATAACTAACATTCTTCCTCAAAATCCAGCAATTTCAGATCACTATCTAATCTCAGGCTTAGATGAGATAGAACAAAACACATTTGTAGAAGACAGGTTGGAAGCTTTTAATAACTGCTAGTTTAAAATGTTTGTGTACGTGTCCTAAGTTAAGGGACGAGTTTACTATTGTTAAAATAGGCTTAATTGTAACTGAGAGTGTTTCTTTAATTAGGTTTGAAGGAATAGCATCAAGTTGTACAGTTTGATAAAGCAAACATTTTCTCCTGGTCTAGTTGTGATATTGGATTAAACCTTTGATTAAGAAATCCAATCAAGTTCCTAATATATAGTCCAATTATAGACCTATTTCTAATTTACCATTTATGTCTAAAATTTTGGAAAACGTTGTGGCCCAACAACTTTGCTCATATTTGCATAAAAACCACATATATGAAAAATTCCAACCTGAATTTAGATTCACTCCATCATAGCACTGAGACAGCTCTTATTAAGATAACAAATGATTTTCTTCTTGCCTCTGATCAAGGCTGCGTATCCTTGTTAGTTTTACTTGATCTAAGTGCAGTTTTTGATAGACCACAATATTCTCCTAAAAAGACTAGAGAACATGGTTGGAATCACAGGAACAGCCCTAATGTGGTTTAAATCTTATCTAACAGAATGTTACCCGTTTGTAAATGTTAATGATGTATCGTCCAACTGTACAAAAGTGAGATGTGGAATTCCACAAGGATCTATCTTAGGACCTTTATTATTCATACTTTATATGCTTCCATTAGGCCACGTTGTAAGTAAACATAATATTAATTTCCACTGTTATGCAAATGATACCCAACTTTATATATCAGCTAAACCTGATGACACGATTAGATTAAAGAAAATGGAGGACTGTGTAAAAGATGTGAAATGCTGGATGTCATATAACTTCCTTCTCTTAAGTAGTGGCAAAACAGAGGACCTTCTTCTGGGCCCAAAGACCATGAGAAATAAATTATCAGACTTAAATTTAAATCTGGATAACTTCACTGTTACATCTGACTCAGTAGCAAAAAATCTTGGTGTCATAATTGACTCAGATTTATCATTTGATCAACACATAACTAAAACTACCAGAACAGCTTTTCTACATCTCCGTAATATTTCCAAGTTAAGAAATGCCTTATCCCTACAGGATGCAGAAAAATTGGTACATATGTTCATTACTTCTAGGTTAGATTACTGTAAGGCACTATTATATGAATGCTCCTGAGGATCAGAAAGCAGAAACCTAAATAAACTTCAATTAGTTCAAAATGTACCAACCAGGGTTCTTACTAAAACCTGAAATTTTGATCATATTAGCCCAGTTCTATCAGCACTACACTGGCTTCCAGTTAAATACAAAATCAATTATAAAATTCTCTTACTGATGTAAAAAGCCTTATATTTGCTCACCCTTAAGTATTTGAGACCTTATTTCCTATTATGAACAATCTCGTTTATTTAAATCTCAGGGTGCTGGCTTCTTGATAGTTCCCAGAATTCAGAAATTATCAGCAGGGGGACGAGACTTCTCTTATATGCCCCTTCAACTTTGGAATAACCTCCCAGACAACGTCCTCGTCTTAGTCACAGTCTCTAGGCTGAAAACGTATCTGTTTAGTTTAGCTTTTGGTGATAAATACTTTACATTATAGAAAGGTTGCAGATCCAGGGACTAACATAGGGATTTATTTTTACTGTTTACCTTCTGGCTTTCTCCTTTTAGGTAGGCAGTTCTAGATAGTTCTGCTGGAATCAACAGCCACACTCTGATAAGTCTCATAATCCTTGTACTCTATAAATCCAAACAGAACTAATTCCATCTTTGTCTTTTTCTGAGTGAGTGATTGCCCACCAGTCCGGTCCAAGGCTGATGGAAGATTGAATATTATTTCTGCATGATGCCACCTTAGACGAGCTGCCCATCAACAACCAACTACTGTGACCTGCTCCTGTTAACCTACACTACTGAAAAGAATCAAGTTTATATGGATTTTATTGACTGTTATCATTATTACCATTATCATCATTCCTGTCCTATTACTGTCACCATATCAGTACACATGAACATTACAACAGGATCATAGGATTATGTGATTTAGCAATAACTTATAATTAGTTGACCAGAGGAGGAAGGGTCCCCCATGTAAGTCTGGTTCCTCCCAAGGTTTCATCCTCCAGCTCTAAGGGAGTTTTTCCTTGCAACTGTCACCATTGGCTTGCTCACTGGGGATTTGGTGTTTGTTATTACTAACTCTGTAAAGCTGCTTTGTGGCATCAGTTGTAAAAATTGCTTTATAAATAAATTTGATTTAATTCTGTTTCCTGTGTAAATCTCATTTATTTAAATCTCAGGGTGCTGGCTTCTTGATAGTTCCCAGAATTCAGAAATCATCAGCAGGGGGAAGAGACTTCTCTTATATGCCCCTTCAACTTTGTAATAACCTCCCAGACAACGTCCTGGTCTCAGTCACAGTCTCTAGGCTGAAAACTTATATGTTTAGTTTAGCTTTTGGTAATTAATACTTTACATTATAGAAAGGTTGCAGATCCAGGGACTAACATAGGGATTTATTTTTACTGTTTACCTTCTGGCTCTCTCCTTTTAGGTAGGCAGTTCTAGATAATTCTACAGGAATCAACAGCCACACTCTGATAAGTCTCATAATCCTTGTACTCCATAAATCCAAACAGAACTAATTGTAACACAATGGCAGCAAGCCAAAATCATCATCAATTCATAAAATTTTACTGTTCATAATTTACTGTACTTTACTGTTCATAATTTGAACTTATTATTCTTATAAACTTCACTGTTTATAAGAATAATATAACAGTATAAAATAATTTATAACAGATGTGCAGAAGCCCTTTTACTGTCTCTTTTTACCCCATGAATCAGTAAATTGTCATTTTCCTCAAACACACTTATGCCACAATCATCCTCTTCCATTTCCATTCTACTACTTTCTTATAACATTAACACTATTATTCCATTTTATTTCAATGTGTCTTCTCTCTCTTACACCTTCTCATTCAAAAATGCACACACAATAGATGGTGTGTTTCATTAATTACTGTGATCTTATACCCACACTGCTGTTTTAGTACTGTTTCTTGTTTACTGTGTGCACTTTCACTGAAGGAGATGTTGAAAAAACAAGTTAATATTTTTGTGATGTTGTCTGTAAAATATAAACTGTCTTTAGAAATGTTCATTTATATATTTTTTATTTATTTTTCAAAATCAACAGTGTAAATAAATATATTATTACTGTCTGCATCTGCCTAATTTATCTGGTCATTTCACAAACTTCAGTTATTACAAGTTATTCACATCAAGTAAAATGCATAATAGAACATAAATGTGTAAATAATAGGTTTGCAGTAATGTTTTCTTTGTAAACTTTAAGTGTTAATGGAGCATACAATTTTCCATAGCCCCCTCTTGGTTCTCCACATCTGTTCCTGTCTGGGTATTCCTAGTCTCTGGTTTGTGTCCTCTTTGTCTCTTCCTGTGTTTACGTCCTGATTCTAAGGTTTGGTTTAGCCTTGTTTAGTAAGCCTTGTTTAAAGTAAGCCTTGTTCTGAGTTATGCCATGTTAGGATATTAGCTGTTGTTCTGGGTTATCAAAATCAGTTTAATAAAGACCAATTATATTTACCTGAGCTCACCTTCTGTTTAATGGGTAGCTCACATAGTAGTGAGTCCCAACATTACAGATGGAAAACATTATTTTAAGTAGGAAACAGATTTTTTGTTACATTTTCTCCTCATCTCACTGTCAGCATGTGAAGCTCAGAAATGTCAGATGTTCATCCTGAAACAAGAAAAATAACTAAAAGTAACTGCCAGAAAAATATTTTGTTTATAATGTAACACGACACTTTAAAAACTTTGAAGAAGATGATGCACAGGTGATACTTTTTCATTTGATATTCAAGGAGAAAAACATGGAAAGAACTAAACTACAGGCCAAAGACAGACAAACAAGTGATGAGGACCTCTGAGGAGTTGGTTAGATGTGGTAAGAAGATACGCTTTAAGGGCCTCCACTCTTATCTTACACCAGAAAATGAGTTTTAATGGAAACAAAAATAACATCTGATGCTGTGCAGATTACAGAGCACAAGAAAAGAATACACACAGTCTGAAACATGTATATGGAGACAATCTTAAATACAAGATATTCATCTAATATAGTATAAATTAAAATAATACATAACTGAGCACCAGAGATATGAAGCTGCATGATACACAAAAATGACAACAAAGAACCAGAACTTGGAGGAGGGAGGCTTCAAACAAATACTGCGTGTACTATGCTCAACCCAGGTGTGAAAACCAGTCCAACTTGGACCATGGAGTCACCCACTCCTTCTTTCTGTGTACACTATAACCATCATCCTTGCACAGGGCGGAAAAGGGTATTTCACCACTCTACTTTAACGCAGAGACTTCTTATGCCTACAGGGTTACATATTTACTTAAAAGAAAACATTTACCATGAAATGCTGTGTAAGTATCAAGACAAAAGGAAAAAACATTGCAGCCTTTTCTTTCCCGACACAGCATCCCACTTCTGACACCAGGTTATTAGAACCGTTTGTTGGTTCTGGGGTTCAACTGAAATACTGAGATGTACACACTAGTATAATGCAGGATTCCTCCATCCTCCTCGGCCTACAGTGCGCTGGGGGAGTTAATGATAACAGAGGCAGAGTCTGTTCTCAAAATGGTTTCCCAGTTTATTGTTAGAAACAGCAGAGTATATATGCTTTAGAGAGACCAAGACATACAGGTTTGGAACCATGTAATGTTGTCATTGGATGAAAAATGGAGAAGGATCATGATTATGTTAGACTTATTTTAGTCATGTTGTTAGGACACCCCAAGGTTAGCTTAGTGGGCCTGTGGCAGTGAGACTAAACAGATAGCTTTGGAGACTTGTTAATCAGATGTTGTTGTCACTGAAAGTTAGAGGCAAGACCTCTGAAATGTAATCTATAGTTTTGGAGTCAGCTAGTCTTGAAACTAATGTCACAAAGCATGTGTGTGGAGCCATGAATTGAGGAAGAGGCGAGTGGCTTGAACTCCAATGACCTGTCTTATGCATCTATGAAAAAGAGGTGTTCTAACAGGTCCCCTGCAACTGGAATCAAGCAAGAGATCAGGAAGTAGAAAGCAGACCTTTCATAAACCATCTCTGAGGAGACGGGCACAGACTTTTGGCTTAACCACAGTGACAATGATTAACAGAATATTAAACCTATTGCTTTAGACCTCCTGGCTATGCCATCTTCTCAGACATTTGCAGAAATAGTTTTAAGTGTAATAGGAAATCTCATCTGTGGTAGACATAATAGAGCAAGGGTCTTTTGGAGAGAAGTGCTTTCCTTAACCCTCCTCTCATGTTTGCCTCCTGCTCCTTACTTTAGTGTTCCTGGTCAAAATTGACCGGGCTGTTTTAAAATGATCCTGATATAAGAGTCAGTTTAGTTTATGAGGTCACATTACTGAAAACATTAAAATATTATAAAAGTAAACATTTATTTCACATTAAAATACATTTCAATAACTGTTGGTTACATGACTATTGTGTATTTATGAGTAATTTTACTGTACAGATCATCAGAGATGTAGAACATTAGACAATCATTAGACCTCTAATCATGACAGCTTTAGAAAGTAAAGAGAAACTTTTATTAAGTAAATACTGTAGACATGTCATGTTACTTCATCAAAATAAATCAGACAATAACAATTGATAAACAAACATTGTTCATATACACCGCCAGTGTGTATGGATGAGTGTGTGTAAATGGAGTGTGTTGATTGTAAAGTGTCTTTGGGTTTGATAAATATGCTATAAAAGTGTAACGTTCATTCATTCATATAAGAAATTATCCTTTAATGATCATTTAAATTAAGTTAATTTTATTAATTAATTAGGAGAGAAGCTTCAGATGTTAAAATAAATACATCTGACTGATGGTTACATGCAGAGTCTGATGTGAACATAACTGAACTCTGTTTAATACACAGATTCACAAGCTTTCATTACTGAATATAAGCTTCATGACTTCAAACAGAAAATTCTTCATTTACTGAATTAAATCAAGGCTCCATTTAATAAATCATTATTTGACTATAACTTCTGAATAAATGTCTTGACTTTCCATTACTGTAGGTGCTCTGGAGGGAGGAGGTCTCTTACTAAACTTCAGAGCTGCATAGTTCAAGGCGTCTGCGTCCTCAGCCTGAGAGACAACATCACAAGACTTGTTTATTCAGGTTAGAAACTGTAAAGCACTGACACAATGAAGTCCTTACATACAACAATTCTGCAAAGCTACTTTAAATACAGAACAAATAATATACAAATATGTGATTATAAATAATTTACCTGACTTGTGTGACTTTGATCATCACTGAAAGACCCTAAAAGAGGGACATTATGGCTGCTTGTTATAACTGCTTTACTCAATTTAATTTAATACAGAAAATCTTTTACAGCATCAAAAATGGCCACTTGCCTTTCTGTTGATTCTTAATGAGCAGAACAGCCAGAATCACAATCACAATAACAGTTATGATGTTTGATGTAATTAAAGCATTAACAGTCCAATTACTTGTTCCTAAAATGATAAAAGACACAAAGTGGAGAATAAACTCATCAATAGAGGTTTGAATTGTGAAATGTGTCCTGCAGTGAATGTAATCTCTTATGAAGTCTTACCTTTTACACTGAGTTTAGTTCCATTTCCAAACAGCATCTCTCCACATGCAGCCACAGCACAGTAATAAATACCACCATCAGAGAGGCTGAGGTTTGTGGGGAGTTTGTAGACACAGCTCTGTGTAGGAGAATTAGTCTCGGAGCTTTTCTTACACTGATCATTCCTGTTTTTGTGACTGTAAATGAGTTCTGGATGAGATTTTCCAGACTCATGTCTGAACCAGTACACAGTGTGATCTTCTGAACAGCTTAAAGTAGCCAATGGTACTGAACACTGGACAGGCTCTCTTATTACACCTGTTTCAGGCAGACCAGGTGTCCCGACCTTTTCATCTGTAAAATAAATTTGTGAAAAGAAATAATGAGAAACAATATAAATACTCATGAAATAAGAAACAAGACTGTTTATAATATACTCATTCTCATATCACATTATACTCATATTAAATCACATACATTTACATTATTTACAATTGACCGTAAGAACAGAAATATTACCAGACAAACGCAGAGCAGTTACAGACCCAAAGTGGTTACGTTCTTTTCCTTTCATACAGAAATATGTTCCTGCATCTTTGTTTTCAGTTTTAATGATGTTGAGATTAAAATTTGTTGCATTTGCAGTAAAACTTAAGCGATTTTTATAATTAGAAGATAATGGGGCATTTTTATTTTTTTCAGTTGATCTCACAATAAACTCAGGAGGCTTCCCTAAACTCTGCTTATACCAAGATACAACATCTCCAGCACGTTTGGCACATTTTATTGTAACACTTTCTCCATTCTTCACTGTTAGCTGTTGAAGCTCAACAGTGTCAGATGTTGTCACTGAAAGTAAAAATATAATAATGTTTTATAAGTTCAGTAAACCACCTGAATAATCAACTGTTTAAGACATAATTACATTCAACACAATTTAAATGAAATGAATGACTCACCAGTTAGAAAAAGACATAAAGTAGTGAAGACTGTAATCATTGTTCTTGTTCTGAAGGTGAAATAGTAACAGCTAATGAACTGCTCATCTGTCTATAACAAAAGACAGCTTGTGTGTGACATCATCAAGTTCTGAACTCCTGTGATTGGTTAATTTTTTAAAGACGTGAAAGAAGTTCAGCTTATAAGATTAATAAGGAAGACCTCACATGTGAGATGTTACCTTTAAAACACCATCACATGTCTTAATTATCTTTACATATGTATGGAATGCAAATGTTTGTGCACCCGGTAAGAAATTGTGTTACTGTGAATAAACAAAAGATGACCACATTTTTAAAAAGAATAAAGATGACCCAACATTTTAAGCAAGATTACTTGTTAGTTTACATCTTTTATAAAGTGACATGTATTCCCTTCATGTTTTATTGCTTTGTGATGAATATTAATATTAAAACACCATCAAGTTAACTCTCATTACCTTAATACGTTGTCATGAAAAAAAAAAAAAATGTGCATAACTGATTTCTGTTACTGTCAAAGCAGGTAAAAGGTGTACATACATGTTCATTATTTAGTAAAACCTCATTTAGTGTGTATCAGAGCTTGTAAATGTTTTTGTAAACAGCGGAATGGCTTTTCACACATTGTTCCTTGCACAAGCTTCTAGTTCTGGGAAGTTCTTGGACTGTCTTTCACGCACTACTCTTTTTCACGTTTATCCACAGATTTTCAGGATTTTGACTGTGAGGGTCATAGCAAAGGTTTCACCTTGCACCTCTGGAGGTAGTTTATTGTAGATTTTAAGTGTATTTATTACTATAGTACCCTTTTTTATATCTTCAGTTGCTTAACAGATGATGTGATGTTTGCTTTCACACTTTGCTGGTGTTTAATCAGATATATACTTTCCTTTAACAGTGAAATGTTTGCCTGCAGCACAAGCTTAAATCATTATGTATCCACCCATATCCTTAACATTTGGAGAGATTTTTTTTGTTCCTAATAAGCATCAGACTGGTTTTGATGTTATTTTGCAAACTTCTTACTTGTAATCTCATATTTGTGTAGATGTTGCTGCAGTACTGGTGCTAGGCATCCGGGTGCCCCATGCACGTAACCAAGGAGGGGGGTATTCGGGGTGCGGACGAAAGGGACATCTGGTGCGCCCTAAAAAATGTGGTGGCCCTGTGAAATCGTGGTGTCTCAGGCACAGCACGTGGTCCACATATGTGAAGGGCTGGGCCTGTGTTGCTGTACAGTGCACATCCACTCCAGTTTCTGCAAAATCTTTTTGAATGTTTACTTTTGGAGGCAAATGTGGGTTTTCTAGGAATCCTGTTAGCAGTTCTGTCTGAAATTGATTACATTAAAGACTGAGGAAACAACTTAAAACACTTTGCTGTATTCTTATGGCCTTCTCCTGCTTTGTGATCATCGGGTGTTTTCATTTTTAGAGTGCCAGGCAGCTGCTTAGTGGAGTCCATGGCTGCTGATTATTTTGACAAGGTTTCTGGAGTCAGGGTGTTGATTAAACTTTGCATCACCTTGTCTTGGCTAAAATTATTTTAAACAAACAATAACCCTAAAAAACAAATTAAGATGTGAAATCTTGGGTAAAATTATTTGAGAACTTGCAATATCTTGTGTTGGCCAAACATTTTCATTGTGTGTTTTTTTTTCCTTTTTGTTTATTGTAAAATTGTATAAAACCTAAATTATGCATGAACCTTTGCTTAAAAAAGAATTTAGCTTTTTGTAGATCAGTTAATCTTCTACTCACTTAATTATTCACAGTATCAGACATTTTGAGTAAGGGTGTCCTCAATTGTGCATGTCATTGTATGTAGGTATTCCTTACCTTTATATATAAATGTAATATTGACTGTCTTCAGAAACATTGTAAGAAACAGTCTGGCTAATGATAACATGTAGAAAGTAACAATAGAGCAGTGGAGGCTCACTGTCACTAGTCGCGTTTCCATTGCAGTTTTGCACAAAACATTATCGATATTCTGTTTTGTCAAAAAAACAATTTGACAAAACAAGTGTCGCAATTGCGGTGTTTCCATTAAATGTGAAATACTTTTATAAAATCACGTGTGAATATGTTTGTTCTCGCGATAAGTCATTACAAACATGGCGGCAGTGGATGTAAACACATACTTCAGTTTTATACATACTGCTACCACGGCACTAGTGCTCATCATCAGCCATCAGAGGAGACGGCGACTTATCAAGGCTTTGGAGTGACAAGCCCCTTATACTTGGGAGCGGCTACGTATGCGGCGTTTTTGGGAAACTGTAGTCGATGATTTAACAGAAGAGCTGTGGATTCAACATTTTAGAATGACACACTAAACTTTTAATGAGCTTTGTGATGCTGTGAGGTCTCTAGTGCAGCCAACTGCACATTGTCCAAGGATTCTCCTCGTTATTCCAAATATGCCATCTTCATCCTCTTACTTTCTGTTTTTGTCTTCTTCTTCTTCATCTTTTTCACCAATTGAAACATCCGGTTGATGATCACGTGACTCCCTTGATGCGAAAAAAGTCCGTTGGAGTGTTTCCATTACATTTTTGCGATATAAACCAATTTCGATACGACTGAAAAACCACCTCATCTTAGCGCAAAAGACTTTTATCGAAAAACTTGGTTTTTTTTTAATTGTCGTGCTTTCATTAAGCACATTTTTATTTGCAATTCTAATTTGCGATATTTCATGGTCAATTGAAATGCGCCTATTGTTAGTTCCTGTATTGTGAGCTTATTTCTTTATAGCTGCTGTAGACTTTAAGCTGTAAAATATCTCTTGGAGCTCAGTATCTGAAATGGTCTTCAGCTTAATGGCATTTGGTCAGTGCTGTTTTAGAATCAGAGTTAAGTTTGATGGAAAACATCCTTATTTAAAATAGGAAACACATTTTAAATGTTTTATAGTACAGAGATCAAACATTAATCTGGCACATTATTCTTACCCTCAACCAACTGAGCCAACTTACCTAAACCCTGCTTATACCAAGTTAAGTCATGTTGCTGCTCATGTTTTATTGTTATATTTTCTTCTTTTTTCACTGTCGGCACCTGAAGCTCAGAAATGCCCAATACTTTGTAATGTAATCAGACTCTTTATAAACTGATATTTAAAAAAAAAAGATGTACTGATGATACTTTTTCTACTGATGCCAAAACCTGATCATTAAATATCTGCTGATACAGAGTTCTGATACTGGTCTTAACTCTGCTTAACCTAACACACCTATAAACTCTGATCATTATAAATCCACAATAACAATGTCAAATTTACTACTGCAGTGTTTTATCAGTCACTATTGTTGTTTTGTGCAGATATTTAAAGAACAACAGGCATAAACAGTCTAATCTAAACTGTAGCCTAAAGGTAGAAAAAAGTGATGAACTCTGAAGAGCCTGTTTGATGTGGTATGAAGATAAGCTGTAAATGCTTCCACTCTTATCTTGCACCAGAGAACAAGTTTATTAGAAAAAAAACATTTATAAAATGCTGTTGTGCAGATTATAGGACAACAAAGACCAAAACACATATTCAGAAAATGTATGTGACCTATTGATGGGACATAGTCACCAGGACCAGATGCTTATGTCAACTCATGAACAACACAGATGTCAGTAAAAGCAACACAAGTGTGTTTCATTTACATGTTTTACCATCAAACCACAAGCACGTCGTCATAAGTCTGTTGAGCAATTTTCTCTGTTTCTTTTGGGGCTGTGTGTCCAGTGTGCTCTCCCTCATGTCACACAGCTGATGCATGGAGTCTTCCTGAGCTCTCCCTTGAGATGAGAGAGCACAATCATTTTAGGCTACTAGAGGATGCAGGTCAGATGTCACTACCTCATCACTATCACACATGGCTATTCCACTGTCTCTGAGACTACCACACAGTCCTGGGCTGCATTTCTCAAAAGCAAGGCTGCTAACTATGTTAACATCTTAAAAAGTTAGAATGATGCACTGCAATGGAAGTGTTTCCTAAAAGCATAATTTGAGCTATTGTTGGTCAGTTAGTGTGTGAACCATCGTTAAGTAAACAGGTGTTTCCCAAAACCATATTTCCACAAAACATTTACAAACACTGCTGTGTAGTTTGAACTACAGGTCTTCACCTGTGATTAGAAGCTTAGTTTTGGGACTCCACATCATCGATGACATAAGACACTGGTAATGAAAATGCTGAAAATGTACAGATTTTTTGCTGTACAACAACTGAGAATGTCAAGTGCTGGGAATGTCATCCTTAATATTCAGTTGTGGCCAAAATTTGAGATCAACAAATTTTGTCTTCTATAAAGTTTGCTGCTTCAGTGTTTTTAGATCTTTCTGTCAGATATTTATTACCACATAAATGAAATATTGTACTGAAGTACAATTATAAACATTTCAAAATGTTACTAGTTTATGTAATTTTACTAGTTTATGTAATTTTAGTTAGTTTATGCAAAGACTCAATGTTGTCCAGTGGTGACCCTTTTTCAAGATAGCTGTAATTTGCCCTGGTATGCTGGATATCAACTTCTGGGCTAAATCCTGACTGATGGATCAGTCATCACCAAACTGCTCCTGGATCAATTGAAGAAGGTGCTTTTGCATGATGTTTTGATACTATTTTTTATTATGGCAGTTTTATTATGTTAATTTATTATTTTTTGTTATGTTATTAGGCAGAATTGTGAGTGAGTCCACTCCCTTGGATCAGAAACAACCCCACACTGGTCTCAGGATGCTGTACTGTTGGCATCACACCTGACTCATGGTAATGCTCACCTATTATTCTTCAGACATTCATAATTTTTCCAGATGTCCCAGACAGTGTGAAGGGGGCTTCATCAAAGAAAATAAACTTGATCCCAGTCCTCTGCAGTCTAATCCCTATGCTTTCTGCTGAATGTCAGTCTGTCCTTGATGTTTTTCTTACGGAAAAATGGCTTCTTTGCTGCCCTTCTTCACTCCAGACCATCATCCTTGCAGATAAACTCACAGCTGCCTGCTGCCATTCCTGAGGAAGCTCTGCACTGATGGAGACCCAATCCTGTAGCTGAATCCTCTTCAGGAGATGGTCCTGGCACTTGCTGGACTTTCTTGGACACTCTGAGGCCTTCTTCACAGCAATGAATACCTCTCCTTGTTCTTAATGATCTGATAAATATTTAATTTAGGTGCAATCATTCAATCAGCAATGTCCTTCCCTGTGAACTCCTTTACATGCAAATGTGGCCCTTAGTTGACTTTGTAATACTTTTAGCAGATCAACCAACTGTGCCATCTGTGAAATTTCTCCCCAATATATAATATTTGAATTTTTTAGGATTAGTACAGGCCTGCACACAACCTCACTAAAATCCTTAAAATAGCAAATATCCACAGTTTAATATTCTAGTTACTCGAGCTTCAACAATAAGAACAATATTTTAGAGAATAAAAATATTATAGATCAATCCCCAGCAAACCTTTAAATGATGTTGTGTAATAACAGAAGTCTTGGACCAGAGCGCATACCTGTCATTCATTCATGCCCTTTATAAATGCTTCCATTCTACCTAACCCTCGTGTTGAAAACTTCACACCCACCTCCAATTCTTCTGACTATCCATAACTTCTCTCTACTCGACTTTTCTTCTCACTCATCTGTCACTCAAAAGAGGGGGTCTGACTTCAGGCTCCATCAGCCAAACCAGTCAGAACTGCAGCCCAAATTTCTCATGTACAGTGGTAACCACTGTTCCCTCTAAGCTGCGCGCGTGCGCAATTGCGCACTACTGACACGGTCTCCGCACACAGTAAATCTGTGCTTCGCACAAAAAAATCAAACCTGAATTTAAAATAAAATAAACACAATTCATTCTGTACTATTTTGCAATGTGAGTCAGTGAGTGACCGGTGACTGGCTGCTCCAGCCAACGATGCGATTCACAAACTTATTTACACAGCTGGAATGACAGCATCCTTATGTACCGCCAGAGGTGTGTGTTAGGTAGAATAGTGGTGTGGTCAGGGTTGCCAGGTTTGCGGTTTTCATGCCTAATTGGGCTTGTTTGAAAATCCAGTCATGGGTGAAAATTCAAGCATGGCGGGGTGCGGTTTTTTGGGCTACTTTTAAAAATTACCGCAGCCGCCAAAAAACAACAAGAAAAGTGGGTGTTGGAAGATTGAATGCAACAATAAGAACAAGGAACACATAAAGACATAAGGCAGTACAGCATGAAAAGGAGAGAGAGAGAGAGAGAGAGAGACAGACAGACAGACAGAAGGTGAAGAGAAAACAGTCGTTAGCTAATATGTCAGGTAAATGGGCAAAATACGGGTATTGCAAGGACTGGGAAAAAGAAAAAGGTTTGATGGAATGGATTAAAATTGTTCTTACAAAGGCATATTGTAAATACTGCAAATGTGAAATGAAGAAGTCAGTTCCTTTTTTTTGCTAATTATGTTACTATTAAATGTTCTCGACTGGGATATAAAACTGTTATAAAAGAACTAATAAACACTAATGTTACCATATTGTTAATGACTGATAAATCTCTTATAAACAAAATACTAAGTCGTACACTCATAGTTTTGCAATTTGCTTCAAACGTGTGACAGACATATTTTGGGCTAGTTCAAGCTTCTGAAGGGCGGGTTTTAGAATGACTTTGGAGCTGGATATTTTTGCTGGCAACCCTGGGTGTGGCCGATGAGGAGTGAAGACATGCTAATGCTAATGCTAAATGCTAAGTGTTGCTCATGTTGACCCTTTATAATAATGACAAAAACGAACAGGCAAAACATGTGAAGCCAAAATAAGACGGAGTACCTACATTCAGAAAAAAAATTCATTAAAAAAATTTAAGTTGTGTAAAAAAAAGTGAAATTTAAGTTCTCAATCACATTTGTGCTCATCTAGTGTCAGTTATAGGGGCAGCCATGGCCTAGGGGTAAGGATCTGGTCTTGTGACCAGAAGGTTACCGGTTTGATCCCCAGACAAGACATGACTGAAGTGCCTTTGAGCAAGGTACCTAACCCCCTAACTGCTCCTTAGGTGCCAGTGGATAAGGGCTGCCCACCACTTTGGTCACAAATTCTCACAGCCTAGTGTGTTCACTAGTGTGTTTGTGTGTTTCACTGCACAACTGAAATTAAATGTGAGGTTAAATGTGGAGGTCAAATTCCATTGTGTGAAAATCACATTAGTTTATCTTAATCTTATTTACAATTTTTATTTATGGATATTGATTATTGAATGCTGTAGTTTATGAGTAGTAAAAATGCAAAATAATCGTGTCACTATATACTGTATTTTGCAGACAAAGTTACAGGACTCTCTCCCAGACCACAGTAGGACAATCTCACCCTGTGCACAGCAGGGGCTTCACACACTGGCTCATACTCATAATACAAGTCAGAGCTTTATCATAAAAATATGTTGTGTTGGAAATTTGAATTTATAGTTGGCATGGTTTGATTGGCAGTTCATGTGTTGCCATAGTTAAAATGAAATATTTATACATCCAATAGCATTAACCCTTATATGGTCTTCGTTTTTGTGTTACACAGGGAGTCCTCCTGGGTCTGGTGGACCCGTTGCATTTTGGGGCTTTTAATTCAACATAATCAAACTTATTTTTTGTTAAAATACTCAGCAGATGTTTACTTAATCCCAATTGAAAGTAATATAAACAACACATGCTAAATGTGTTCCATTTACCTTTGTTAAATCACATTTATGTTTTTAATTAAAATGTAACAAAATAAGGAAATGCGTCATAAAACTGGCATAACAGGAAATAATCAACAAATGTACAAATGAATCAGGTTTTTCCAAAACTACAGTGTATTATTAATTTGACTTTTATTATAAATTTATCCTACTCAGGTCAGTTTACACAACATGAACAACAAATCAGCCCCATTGAACACAGCTATTTTTATACCAGACTATACCTCACATGAGGGGCAGAGTTTGTGTATTGCATATGTACTTCTTGTACATGTATACTGTGTTTTTCTGTACATCTTGGGTCCACACACTTCACACTTGGGGGTGGGGGGAGTTCATTTCTTGAGCAGCAAGACCATTCAATTCTGCCTTTTTTTGACATCCATACATTGTCATTTGCAAGCTGCTGACAGTCTGGTCCTATGGCTTGCTGCCCACCGGCTGGTCCTGGGGCTGGCCGCTGGCAGGCAGGTCCTGAGGTGCGCTTGCATTTCAGAATTGGCTGATGGGCTGCTCCTATGGCTGGCTGCTCATGGACTGGTCCTGGATGTTGAAGGGCTGGTCCTGAGGCTCTTTTACACTTCAGAGCTGGCTGATGCTCATCCTCAGTATCAGACTCTGGATTTTCAGAAATGTAATCCTCACATTCTGAAACTTCTTCCTCTGCATCACCATCAAAACCTTCTGTCTCTTCCAGTATCACCTGTAAGGCAGCCTGAACAGTGAATCGCTTTGCCATCTTGATCAGTTGTAGTATGGAAACACTCTGACAAAGCTTTTTATAGTGTCTGGTCCCCAAGACTGGTTCCCGCAAGACAGAGGCTGAAATGTGTGGGAAAGTGGGTTCAGATAGTGTTGGGTGCTCCAATTTTGCAACAATGTTGCAACCTTTTGTGGGAACAGTGGGTGCACAATGTGGGTTCTCACACCAAGGGCCCCTTCACCTGCCTGCCTTTCTCTCTTTTTCTTTCACACACACACATACACACACACACACACACACACACACACGCACACACACACACACACACACACACACAGGCCCAGAGAGGAGGAAGAGCAAATGAGGATGCATAGGACTTATGATTTCCACATGTTCACTAGCCCTGGGTCCAGTGGACCTGAAGACCCTGAATGTAATATAAATGTGAAGAGTAGGTAAACAGGGGGAGTCATTGAAAATGTTTTTTGATTTATGTTCCTCACAGAAAATGAGCCAAAGCCAATGAATCTTAGTTTGAAAAAATATATATTAGTATAATTTTTATTACGGTAAGCTAAAAACTGAAAACGGGTCCAATAGACCCAAAGACCTTATAAGGGTTAACATACTACACAGGTCATGAACAAGATTTTTGTAATTGTGATTGTAGGTGTGCTAAAGCACTTAATTAAAAGTTTACATTTACATTTGAGGCATTTTAGCAGACGCTTTTATCCAAAGCGACTTACAATTGCGGGTTAGATTTCAGTTGTGACCTTCCCGGGATCGAACCGGCAACCTTCAGGTCACCAGACCAGATCCTTAACCACTAGGCCATGACTTCTAACAGAAATGTTAATGTAAATGCTGTAATTAGATTCTTTTAATAAACCATGTAACTCGGATGGATGCGATGCTGGTGTGACCACAGTGCTTTGGTGTTTGTTATTACTAACCCTGTAGAGCTGCTTTGTGACATTAATTGTAAAAAGTGCTTTATAAATAAATTTGATTCGATTTGATTTGAGTGCACGATGTTGCTCACAGTGGTTCAAGCCTTGAACTTCAAGGCACTGCTCAGAGAGTTTATGTGTTTGTCAGACACATGAAAAATTAGAGGGAACATTGGTGGTAACCCTACTTACGAGTTTAATCCGTGCAGGAGCCGAGCTCGTTAGCTGGATGCATTTTCCCCATGAGAATACATGTAAAACTGATTAATCCGTGTCAGCCGGCCAATATACAGTATACTTTAATATTTAAATAATGTGTTTATATGGGTTTTTAAAAAAATAAACGAGATGACGACGACGCTCGTGTAGGTTGGCCGCTAATGAGAGGGAGACCGACGGTGCTCGTGTAGGCTGGCAGCTAAGGAGGACAGGAGGACGGGCGTACGTGTATGACATGGTTACACTTATCATATGAAAAGTAAAAGTAAAATGTATCCAACTTTCTTGTTCACTACCTTTTGCTTTCTTTGTGTCGCTTTCACTAGCACTTTCACTTTCACTGGACAGCGGTCAAAGGTATTGACTGACCTCTTCTTCTACGCTAGCATCTAGGGGATGCTACAACCGCCGCGCCCCTAGCGGTTGGCATACTTGAAGAAATTTACGCTACTCGTTACCTGGAATTTTATTTGTTAACTGGAAAAAAAATATTCCGAGATCTCGACTCGTTACCTGGAATACTTGTCAGTAGGGATGCTCGTAAGTAGGGTTACCACTGTAATTTAATCACTATGTGGTCTGTTCATAGGAAATCAACTGTGATGAGTAAACCCACTATAGCACATTTTCATATATCCTACTGTCTGTAGACAACAGCTTATAGTACTTCACAGACAAACCTAATCACACCAATCTGTTAGTATCAGAACACCGCAGGCCAAAGACAGACTGTACATCAATGTAAAATAAATAAAACTAGCTTTCCACTGAAAAGCTTACACACAAATCACACAAACTCTTATACTCACCTACAAAAAATAACTCATCAAATATGAATTACTACGTACAATCACACTACAAGCACTGTAGCAACAAATGCCTATCTTCCAGCAGTGAAAAACAGAGGGAAGTGTCTAACAGAGCAACACCCCACCAAGAACTCTGTGGTAGTTATATACCTGTGCCAATGGCTAATTGTTAATACAACTGAAGCATACACTGCATGAGGGGCACAACCTCTCACAACTATGGTGGCAGAAGCCCTTAAAGACAATACTGTGTTGCAAAGTCTCTGCTGGTTATATAAAGCAATAATGACGGCACGCTTCCTTAGAGAAACCATGGTTGACTGAAAAAAATAAGGATTTGAAGCACCCTCTCTCTACCTTTTAACTTGCTCTGACCTGATATCTGTTGTCACATCACATCTCAGCATCTTGCCTTGTATATAACTCTACAAAACATAATGGTGTTTAAGGAAGAATGAATCATATGTCAGAACTACAGATAATACACAATTGAAATGTTGTGAGATCTCACATTTTCACATTTTGTCTTTGTTTTCAAAATAGAAGCTTGTAAAATCTGATGGGACACGTGCTACCTTTTTAGTGACCTGTTTGTGACATTAGTAAGGAAACATTAGGTGAGTAGCTCATGTGAAATAAAATGTAAAATAAAGTTAAATAAAAAGTAAATAAAGACTCAGAGTCATCATATGACAGCTATGTTGATATCACTCAGCTCTATTATTATCTATGTAACTGTGCAGGACACTGTGAATTTCTTTGTACTTGTACAATGGCAGTAAAGCTATGTGTTCATATAAACACTACTAGACACTGTGTAGATTAAAAATATAGAATTTATTGAGATCATCAGTGACCATCTTTACATGCACAGCAGGGATTTGATGCAGGTTAAGATGTGCAGAACAGTGTTTATAGCAATGCTGCTGTACTTTGATAAAAATTGCTGAAAACACGCCGAGCTGTTCTTTAAACTTTACTCAGTAACTATAATGTAACAGAGTTAGTGATGGAGACTGAAACTGCTGACTTCACTTAGTAGCGCTGGGGAGAGAGTGCCATCTTACCCACCCAGGGAGAGCACAGACAATTTTTGCTCTCTCAGGCCTTGTTTGCCGATGGCAAGCATCATGATCTGGAATTCGAAATCGCAAACCTGAGATCATAGTGACATTGCAGTAGTCTGCTGAGCGACTCGGGGTTATTGAGCCATTCTTTAAACTTAAGATTGAAACTGCACAACAGAATGAGATTTCAGACTGAATAGAGTTTAGTTATAAGTTTAATAGAATGTTTATACAAAGAAAACTGAATATATTTACATCACATCTCAATCAGATCTCCTGAATCTGATGTTTTATTCACTTTAACTTCTGATTATGCAGTAATGCACTTTCTGTATAACTGTATTTTAGAGTAAACTCTTAAACAAATGAGTAAAAATATACAAACATTTAATCTGAAGACAAACAGAGAAGTTAGACGACCTCTTTTCTTAAATTCAGTACAAAACAGAAGAAGAGCTACATAATAAAAATAGATTGAATAGCTTTAACATGATGTATAAATTCTGGTGAAACTGTCCAGAGTCGATGAATAGAAGTTGTCTGGATACAGTGGATATATACATACTGTACATACTGTATATAAACAAAATATTTCAAATAGAAACAGCCTTACAGTATTTTTAACTCAGCATCATGTATAACTTTTTCTTTTTTCAGTACATTTGATGGTTTTATTTTCTAACACTGTAAAGCACTATAACAATAACAATCATGCTGCTAATAACTGCTGTTCTTGAAATGGAGAGCCAGAAAAAAACATTAATCTGTTCAGCACAATCACCTGCATGAAGAAATACAATTATTTTACAAAATAACAACTGAAAATTTATAATGAAGCAAAAGTGAATTAAAAATGGAAATCTAATGTCCTCTCCTGAACAAAGAAGACCAAACCCAAAATTGTATTTAACTGTAATTTAGCTGTTTTAACAGCAAAGAAAATTATTAGTCAGAAATTGAACAAAAAAAAAAGAAAATACACCCATAAGAGCTGAAAAAAATATTTGCTCATCACTGCAGATTACTGCATTGAATTGATATAATCAGTAAAATTTACTTCCACATTCTTCTACAGACATTTTCCAAAATATCTTTTTTAAATTTCTTATCCTAAGAGATTAGTAGTAGTTATTTGTTAATCTTCCAAACCTGCTTCAGCCCATCTTGTGCCTAATAACAAGCTCCTAAAAAAACTCAGCAGGGACTGTTATCTACAGGTAGATGTACAGTATGTAGTCTTATGAGTAAAGATTTAATTACTTAAAAAATAATAGCATTAGTATTGTTTGTTTTACTTTTTTTTAAATTAATGTTACACTTATATAGCACCTTTCTCTAAACCCAAGGATGATTTACAATTAACACACTCAGTTTACACACACTCAACCACACATATCAGTGAGAAGTGGCAGCAAATCGCACACAGCGTACTCTCAACTGGAAACGACTGCATCGACCACTGGGGGGAATCACCCTGGACAGAGTGCCAAGCCATATCTGGACATACACACATACACATTCATTCACACACACTGGGGTCATGTTTAGAGTAGCCAATTCACCTGATCCCCATGTTTTTGGACTGTGGGAGGAAACTGGAGTCCCCGGAGGAAACCCACACAGACACAGGGAGAACATGGAAACTCCACCCAAATGGGGAATCGAACCCAAGACCTCAGCGCTGAGAGGTGAATGTGCTAACCACTAAGCCACCATGCCACCCCATAAATAAATGCTTCATGTTTAGCAGTGTTTTGGGTTTGGTCTGTGATTGTCAGTGAGTGTAGAAGTAAATTACACTGATAGGAGACTAAAAAAAGTCTTACCATTTATATTGACTTTAGATATGTTTCCAGACAGAATCTTTTGACATGCAGTCACAGCACAGTTACAAGTTTCAGTATCAGAGAGTTTGAGGCTCTTCTTGTTGTATTTGTAGACACAGCTCTGTGTAGGAGAATCAGTCTCAGAGCACTGGATAGTGACAGACCTTCCACTTTTTACATCTGGTTCAGTCTGCGTCTTGAGCTTTTCTTCTTGTTTGTGACCAAAAGTGAGAATCAATAAAAACTGTGAGTGGTGTGAACAATCAAACATGAATCTACAACATATTGATTTGTATTAAATGAAATCACATGAATTGACAGAATTTACAATAAAATATCAGAATAGAAATATTACCAGAGACATGCAGAAAAGTTATAGATCCAAAGTCCACAACGTCTTTTGTTTTCAGACAGTAGTATGTGCCGGCATCCTCTTTTACAGTATTTTTAATGTTAAGATTAAAATCTGCAGCCAAAGAGAAGTGCTGGTCAAAATTCTTTGGTAACTGGCCAGTCTCAGATGATCTCACTAAATACACAGGCAGCTTTCCAGAACTTTGCTTGTACCAGTATATAGTCTCTTTATTACTTTTGTTACATTTTATTGTAACACTTTCTCCATTCTTCACTGTTTGCCGTTGAAGCTCAGCAGTGTCAGATGTTGTCACTGAAAGTAAAAATATATAATAATGTTTAATAAGTTCAGTAAACCCCCTGAATAATCAACTATTTAAGATATAATTACATTCAACACAATTTAAATGAAATGAATGACTTACCAGTGAGAAAAAGACATAAAGTAGTGAAGACTGTAATCATTGTTCTTGTTCTGAAGGTGAAATAGTAACAGCTAATGAATTGCTCATCTGTCTATAACAAAAGACAGCTTTTGTGTGACATCATCAAGTTCTGTACTCCTGTGATTGGTTCATTTTTTTAAAGGAAGTGGTAGAAGTTCTACTCATAAGGTTAATAAGGAAGACCTCACATGTCTGAAATATTACCTTTAAAACACCATCACATGTTAATAATCTTTACTTTAATAATACAGTGGCATGCAAAAGTTTCTGCACCCTGGTTTCTGTTACAATTTTTGTTACTGTGAATCACTAAGTGAGCAAAAGATGATCAGACTTTTAAAAGGATGCATGTTCTTTGTATAGTAAAACATTTTTTGTTAAGAATCATCATTTGTACATGCTTTTTGTAAAAAGCTGAGTCTTTCAGTTCTTGTTTGGCATATTTTCACAAAATCTTCTTTACAAAAGGCTTCTAGTTCTGTGAAATTCTGCTCTTTTGAGTTTTGTCCACAGATGTTCTGATGTGTTTAATGTGTTTAGATTGTGAGAACTGTGAGGGTCATGAACAAAGCTTCAGCATGCACCTCTTCAGTCAAATGTAAACGCTGATGTATGTTTAGGTTGATTATCTTGTTATAGAAGCCATAGCTTTATCTTTTTTTCCAGACAATGTGATGTTTGCTTCCAGAATTTGATGATATGTTGAAATGATTCATGTTTACTAAACCCTACTTACACCAAGTTAAATAATTGCTGCTCATATTTAATTGCTACATTTTCTCCTAATTTCACTGTCAGCACCTGAAGATTTTATCTCTGAAATAAAGACAGTGTTTAATAACTAAAAGCAACTGCCAGAAAAATCATATTGTTTGTAATGTAATCAGACACTTTATACATTGATATTTTAATAAGATATTATATTTTCACACTGATGACAAAAACTGATCATTAAGTATCTGCTTTATATACATGCATTATAACTCCACAATAAGAATGAAATATTCACTACTGCAGTGTTTTTATCAGCCAGTATTCTGGTTTTGTGTATATATTTAAGGAAAAATGAAGCACAAATTGGAACAACTAAACTACAGCTAGAAGGTAAATAAAAAAGTGAGGGACTCTGTGAAGAGGTTGTTTTATGTGGTAAGAAGAGAAGCTTTAGAGGCCTCCATTCTTATCTTGCAAGAATGAACCAGTTTAGTACAACACACAAGAAACAAATATACAAAGTATTAATTGTGTATGGCAAGAACCTTAAATATATTACATTAATTAATTAATTATCATTTAAAATATTACACTGAGTTATTAAGCTGTATGTTATATGGAGTTTTGCATGGTCAATTACAATCAATAATACACATAATGCTTGTTCTCTATAAAATACATAAATACAAGGTGACGTATAATATCTATTAGGGATGAGCGAGTGCACCACTATCTGTATCTGTATCTGTACAACCATCTAAATTATCTGTATTTGTATCTGTACTCATAGTAGGCGGGTTCTAAACCGGAATTAGGCGTGGTTTAACCAGAAGGGGGTGGCGCTTAAATCTGTACATCATTTTAAGTCTGAAATTGATATGGATTGATTATAAGTTGCTATATGTATTGTTTATTTTAAAACTATTTACAGAACAGCCTCAACATTGAGATTTAAATCAATGTTTTTGATCACAAAAATAAGAGCACTATTTACAGAACAAGTTTTTTTATAAACTCAGAACATGAATATTTTTAAGTGCTTGAATGAATAAAACTCATTCAGTAGGGAATTATGAACTACTAAGTATGCATGAACAAGAGTTGTCATACTCAATACAACTTCCTTTTTTTATTTTATGATCAAACAGATTTTTTTTCTTACAATTAATTATTTTTTATTGCATAACGCAAAGCATATGGCAAAACAAAAAGTGGAGGTAGTGTTCTGGCCCACACTTTGGTAAATAAGGTCCATGGACTAAAAATCATCTTGCGTGTTTACACTCATGCGTGTAATTTGCGGGGGGGTTATGACCCCCCCCAATAATCTGATCCAATCACTATAACCCCCCCCCCAATAAAGTCACATAATTTAAATTTATAAAAACATCTTTCATGAATAACTTCTTAATTTTCTTTATTCAATTTTGGGTAAAATACTAGCATGCTTAATCATTTGGTAATCTAACCCCCCCCCTTTCCCCACAAAAACTTGGTATCACCAAACCCTGTTATTTCGGCTGTTTTGCTACAAGGAATAACATTAGCTAACATAGCATTAACGCTATAGACACAGGTTCAGGTAGCCTAGCCAGGGGTTTACCTCTCTCATTTCTCCTTGCTGCTATCCATGAGTTGCTGTCACAGACATGTCTCTGCTTATTTAAGCTCCTCTCACAATAATCTAAAAATATATATTTGATTCATAAATTTGAAAAGCAGACCATTTATGGTTTGCAAATGTAACCCATATGAAATATGGAGCTGCTAAAATCCCATATATCAGGGGTTCCCAACCTTTTGCAACCCAAGGCCCACTTAAGCCACCCCAAAACTTTCCACGGCCCCCCAGAATATTTTTATTGCCATTTAATAACAAATACAGTGCAACCATCCACGTGACCTGTGAAACTGACTG
>BRDA01088330.1:0-13363 GCA_036984385.1 Crenuchus spilurus
TATACACACACACATATATATATATACATACACACATATACACACACACACATATATATACATACACACATATACACACACACTTTATTTAAACACACACACACACACACACGGCCAAAAGTGTTGGCACCCCTGAATGTTTTTTAGAAATAATTTAAATTTTTCCATAAAAAAATTACATTTTTTAAAATTATTGGCACCCTTAACTTAATATTTTGTTGCACACCCTTTGAAAAAAAACTGAATCACTTCATACAACCTTCAACAAGCTTCTTATGCCACTCAACTGGAATTTTTGACCACTCTTCCTTTGCAAACTGCTCCAGGTCTCTCATATTTGAAGGGTGCCTTTTCCCAAAAGCAATTTTAAGATCTTTTTTCACAGTTGTTCAATGGAATTTAGATCCAGATTCATTGGTGGCCACTATATGACTAGCGCTTTGTTTCCATCCATTTCTATGTATTTTGTTAAAGTATATTTGGGGTCATTGTCCTGCTGGAAGACCCATAACCTAGGACACAAACCCAGCTTTCTGACTCTGGGCCCTACAATCTTTTTGTATTTTTCCAAAATCTTTTGGTAATCTTCAGATTTCATGATGCCTTGCACACAGTCAAGGCACCCAGTGCCAGAAGCAACAGAACAACCCCAAAACATCTTTTAACGTTCAGCATATTTGACTGTAGCTACTGTGTTCTTTTCGTTGTAGGCCTAATTCCGTTTTTCTGTAAACAGTAGAATGTTGTGCTTTATCAGAAAGCTCTATCTTGGTCTTATCTGTCCATAAAAAGTTTAACCAGAAGGATTTTGGCTTACTCACGTACAATTTGGCAAACTTTTTATGTCTCTGTGTCAGCAGTGGGATCATTCTAGGTTTCCTGCCATAGCATATCATCTCATTCGAATGTTGACGGATAGTTTGCGCTAACACTGATACACCCTGAGCCCTCACGACAGCTTCAATTTCTTTGGAACTTGATTGGGGTGGCTTATCCACTATCCAGACTGTCCTGCGTTGCAACCTTTCATCAATTTTTCTCTTCTGTCCACATTCATGGAGATTAGCTACAGTGCCATGGGTTATAAACTTCTTGATTATGTTGTGCATCGTGGAAATGATTTCTGGAGACAGACTTGTAACCTTGAGATTGTTGATATTTACCCACAATTCTGAAAAAGTACCAATAATTTTGTCTGGCTCATTTTTGGAGTTTTGTGTGAAATTGTGTCAAATGTGCCTTTTTTGTTTATTTTATATAATTGCAATAATATTCTGGGAAAAATATTTGATTTTCTAGAAAACTTCAGGGGTGCCAACACTTTCGGCCATGCCTGCACATATACACACACAGACAGACATATATACACACACAAGAACATTGTGCAATATTTTGCTTTGTTTAATACTTAAAAATTTAAGGGATGTTTATCTTTATTTTTCTTCATTCAGATTTTGTTCAAAATGTAATGAATTGTTACATCCCGAATAGCTGTGTGTCAACAGCTGAAAACATCTGTGTAATAACAAGAGGAGCAGATAAACAGCTTACTGAGTGTGTGTGAGCAAAGCTTATACACAGCCCCCCCCCACACACACACACACACACACAGATGTATGAAGCATGTGCCAGGCAGTATAAAGGAACAGATGGATTGTATGGATGAAATCAGATGAGGTGGTTAAGTAGCTGATTCAGCATCAAAGCAAATTTCTCTTATTCACATTCACACACACACGCACACACACACTTCAGAAAGACAGCAGCCATTCAACAGCATCCAGCAGCGCCACAGGGGGAATTTCATGAAGCTGGATTTCCATTAAAGCAATAGTTTGGGAGGAAAAAACTAATTCAGCCACTTCCTCCACCCTTACCCCAAAGGTAGTCAATCAGGCAAGAAATATTTGCCCCTGTAAGACTGGTTCTTTAGTTTTATACTGGAGCTAGTGTAGCTAACAAGCAGTGGAAGCTTATACTCCATCAATTAGCATCATGCTAAATCAAATATGGTTTCTGAAACTGTATAACACCCTAATATACAAAACAGGCAAATGTACTGAGATATGCCAGGCTTTGATGGATTTTAACTACGCAACACATCTTAGCATTAGCTTCATTAGCCTTGGAGCTCCATTGTGAAAGTAAGAAACTAATTTCAGAACCCGGATCCAAGATTCATATTATGACAATACTACTACTGTAACTATATTATAGTCATTTTAGGAAAACTGTCAGTGGTGCACCCCACAGTTATCCATCTAATGTTGGAGTAGAAGAGTCTAATGGCTGATCATAGACTACAACTATGGATGCAGCAGTAACTGATTAAAATACATGATCATCATACCATGGGTGTTTGCTTATTACTGGTACTAAAGGAAAAAGGCAAGTCAGCTGAGAATCGCACAGAATCACATGCACAGCTCCACTCCACCTCAGCTGCCCCTCGGCCTCGGCCACTGGCACCACGCTCAAGCACACAGCGATGAAAATGGCAGAGAACACTGCAGCTAAAGGAGGGAGTACCTCAAGCTTGTTCTCCCATCAACAAGAACACCATCTCTCTGTGCAGATCAAAGCAGGTGTCTTGTTAATAACCGTCTCCCTAACAAAAATGCTTGATTTCATCTATAAAAACTCCTGTTTCCTTATACTCAGTCCATGCTGTAAGCACCAGCAAAAGTCCTGAGTCATCCAAACATATAGGCATTCTGGTTCTGGAAATTTTGTGCATGTGGCCATAAAGAGCATGCTGTGCTGGATGTGTGTGGCCATGTTAAGGCCCTTTCACAGCAATTTGGATTTTTCTGGACTCAATGTGTAAGACACCATTAATCAACATGCATCATTTTCAAAATCTGACGTGTTTATTTTTCCTCCATTAAAATCAGCCTCGGTGTGAAAGCCTTAAAAGTGAAAGATCATGTGAGAAATAATCCTCTCTGTCTGCAGTATCTGCTCATTTCCCACTAATTTAGCAGTAAAACATACGCTTACGACAGTAGTTGATCAGACACTGACCCAGGCTCAGTTTCTCAGATATTAAATATTTTTTACATTGATACTTACATAATTGTACTGAACATTTTAAATGCAGGAGCTTTACTTCTAAGAGTACATGTAAAGTGTGGTATTAGCACTACAATAAACAGTTTGTTCAACTAGAAACCATTTTTTGTCTTTCCTTTAAGAGTCAGTGTAACTTACAATACAACACTGTGATACTGTGAAACTTTCGGAGACGGTTATCATACTGTGAAAATCTCATACTGTTGCAACCCTAATTACAACATTGCTTTCTGGTGGTCAAGGTTTGGTCTGCCACCAATCTTTGCATGTAAGCTCATTTTACAGTTTGTTTTTTCTTTTTCAGAATCAAGGAAGCATAAAGCATAATACTGTTATACTCAAATGTATAACCTAACCAAACATGATTGCATTATTTGCCTACATAAGGGAAGGTTGATTTTTTCACTGAACTATTACTTTAAATCAGCAGAATCCCACACACAGAGCCATACTGTGTCAGTCTGTTAGAGCCATATTAAATTTTTGTGTTTAGTTATCTGTATGATAGCTGGACAGATAGTCACTCCCCCAGAGAAGACTGACCCATTTCTCCAGTCGGAAATAGAATGAACCACGTGTGCTCCTGGGGCCTAAAAAACCCCAAAAAGTGTAAAAACTCCATAAAGGACACACCAGTGCAGGGTCAGAAAACTCCTCCAAACAAGGACTACTGACGGACACTCGCTAACACAGCTGTACTCTGAATGAATAGCAGTATTAAAGCAGCAGTGTTGCATTAATAAACTAAGTAAATAATAATAATTATTATTATTATAATAACTACCGGTATGTAAATTAGTAGTAAATGTTTGTTAATATTTGGCACATCTGAAACTAAGTGAGCAAATGAGTAAGACCAGCTTCACTAGTGTACAAGAGCTAACCCATTAGCAGGTGCAAATTAAAGTAATTCAAACAAAATTCAAAGTTTGATTTGATATTACTGATCTAAGATGCCAGTCAACAGCACCTATCTAACACTCAAAGTTTTAGACATAACCAATATATAAGCCACATGCTAAAGATGCTGGCTAATACATTATCCACATGCTAATGTACTAGACTCATGCTAGGGTTTAGGCCTCATGCTAATGTAATAGATGCGGTTATCCCTATGATAATGTACTAAATTCACACTAATGTTTAGGTCCTATGCTAATGCCCTTGATGCAGGCTAATACATTATCCCCATGCTAATGTAACAGACTCATGCTAGTGTTTAGGCCTCATGCTAATATAGTAGGTGAGGTTATTCCTATGCTAATGCACTAGAGTCATGCTAATGTTTAAGCCCTGTGCTAAATGTTGCAGATGCTGTTATCCCCATGTTAATGCACTAGATTCACACTAATGTTTAGACCCCATGCTAATGCACATGATTAATGTTAGTGTTTGGGCCCCATGCTATTGCACTAGATTTGGTTATCCCCAAGGCCAATGCACTAGTCAGAGGATAACTTTATCCTAAATTGAATGCCACAAACTAATGTTATGCCCATTAGTTGCGATAGCTATGTGTTAATATTATCCTAATCCAACATCTAACCTTCTTGAAAGATCATTAAAACTAGAGAAATTAAATTACACTGAATTCGAAACTTTCAATTTATACCACATGAGTTGAAGGGTATTTTGTTATGAAATTATTAAATCTGTTGAGTAATGATCATGTTTGCCAAGAGATATCATTCAGCATAACATGAACCTGTCCGTACAGAACGCAAATTAAATGTAATGTATTACTGAACCATGTACTTATTTAAATAGTTAAGCAAAGTGACAAAATTAAAAAAAGATTATGATGAAACTGATATGATGAATCTGTGCTTAATAAGGTTGCAGCTTTAGGAGTTTCACTTTGACAAAGCATTGCTAATTCCTAAGCTTATTTTTCTCATTTTCTCATTTACGGACTTTCTTCCCTGCTGTTTTTCCCAGCCTGTAACTCTCCCGCTGTGTTCGTGGCTAGACGTCTGAATCTCCTTTTTCCTGCTTGTGGACTTCAAACATTTTCTTGGAGGCTGAAGAGTTGTGGTGCGACTGCTCTGCTGAGTGCCAATTAGCCAGATTTATTCCACTTTTCTGACATTCTGCTTGCTCATTCTAATCTGACTCAAGTGCAGATTCATTTCCCTGTCCAAGTCAGCAAATTAAGTATTACATTTTTTTTCTTTAAAGGGAATTCCTCACATTTTTCACATAAACATCCTTCAGAGCAGTTTGATGAGAAAAGTGTGTGTGTATGTATGTATGCATGCATACATATGAAAGAATTCCCCTTTAAAACCTGTATTTAACTGTATTTCGTGTCTTAAGGTGTCACTTCCTTTATTCTGTTTACAAAACAGGCTGATAATCAAAGCACTAAGTTCTAATTTAATACTTCCTGTATTAGAGCAGTGTTACATACAGACAAACTCTTTCTCTCTCATGTCTGGCCCAAGCTCTCACTCTTTGTCTTCCCTTCTATCCGTTAGGCCCTTTTTCTAGCGCTCTCTCTCTCACTAAGCTGTTTATGTTGGTCAAAGTTGCTCGAGCTACAAAGTTAATGAAATGAACATGACAAGTTGTCTCTCTCTGTCTCATCAGTTACACCCAACAACAACATATAGTTAACATTTCTGAATAAAAGTATGGAGAAAACTCAAAACGTCTCTATTATTACATAATCACTTAAACTCACACTAAACTGAATTAAAGTGAGACAAATGATAATAAATTACTGAAATTAAAGCAATGTGTTTGAGAGGAAACAAGAGTTTTATGAAAGCAAAAAATGTTTCAGCTGCATATTGTGACTGTGATGGGACTCTAGATTGCAACTAATTTGGTCGCACGTGCAACCTAATTTCTCATTGGTGCAACAAAAAAGCAATTTGAGGTCGCACCAGCGTGACCAGCTATAGAAGCCCATTTCCGGTATATGTGTTTTTTTTTTTTTTTGGTGTAGTTTATCACGCTGTTGTGAGTTTGCATCTCCTAATGGCACCTTTTCCCCCCTTGCAATTCCAACTTATTATCAAGCAGTTGTTATTTATTTCTCTGAAGTGTGAGTTTAAATCTCAAAATTGCGACTTTTTCGGAAACGGGATTCCATAACCAGCCATTCGAGGGGAAGAAAAAATCTCTGTGACTCTGAAAGTCTTCAGGTGACTCAACAGACACATAATTCCCATATCATGGTCTAAACGAATCAGAGATACTAATGGGCAGAACCCCACTCTAATTGGAAGTGGTTCAAATAAAGAATTTAATTGACCAGATTGTTAGTTAATCATTTAACTAATTAGTTAAATAAATAAATATTGCCTACATGGACAGTGATAAAAAAGTGAACCTGGAAAACTGCAATGTTAAATGTGATGCAGCCGAAAAGTTTTATGCTGGTGCACTTTTCTTAGGTGCACCAGTCCAACCAGTGCAAAAAGTTAGTCTAGAGCACTGCATTTGTTTATTTACTTTCTGGGTAGCTAATGCTAATGTTAGTATGTATGCAGATAATTTTATTCTTTCTTTATTTCCACTCTTAGTCGTCTCAACTTAAAACCGACAAAACAATAGTGTGTTTGTATGTACACAGCAAGGCTGTATATCATTTGATATTCGTAAAAAATAAAACAAGGAAAGCTAAGAAGCTACACCAACTTAGCTTCTTTATGATTGTACTTTAATAGCTGCATAAATATACAAAATACAAATAAAACTGCATTTTCTTTCAAAGTGCATGTAAACTCATTTTCTACAGAGAACAACCCTTTGTACTAAATTATGCACAAATACTATTTACTCAATATAACAATTTGGGTGAATTTTGTTTTAATTCAGAAAATTTGAAACTGAACATAAACTGCATAGACAAATGGCAATTGTCAGTTTCTTATACTTCTATAAATAGAGTGTGGAACACAGAACACAGAAACAATCCTTGTAATGCCACCATAAAAGTAAAGAAGCACTCTTAGGTGGCCGAGAATGGCTGATCATCCACACTTGCCGTAAAGGGATGGAGTAAAGTGGGAGAATTTTATTTTGCTGAAGAGTCACTTTAAAGGCTCTAATATTAGACAAAAGCACATCAATGCTGATTAGACAGAATAACCTAACTTAAAACATCTCTTTCAGTCTGCCGTAACAACAGCAGCAAAAATAAGATCTTTGTTTTTAGTGCATTCAGTGGGGAAAGATGACCCACAGGTCAAATATCCCCAAAGCAGCATGGGGAGAGAGGTTTTTTTAGTTGGAAAACTCATGTCGAGTGTGTGTGTGTGTGTGTGTGTGTGTTTTACAACTTTAAAACAGAAACCACGACGAGAAACTACCAGCCTCCACATCCTGAACCAGGAACTAATGAGTCAACTTATTCCTGCCAAGATTATACCAGTTTCTATTTCAGAATTTTCTGAGTAAACACATTTTTTGCAAGTTGTTCCCTCCATTACACTTCTCTTTTAAATCTGCTGCTTTTGATATTTTCCCCCTTCAGTCTTATTCCCATATTAGATACTAGATTAGATTTCCTTGCAATGGTGGTAATGCAAACCAGATGTCACAAATACAAGCATTTCATTTATTATTCAAAACCACCACTGAGTCTACACATATATTCTGAGTCTTTACATGTAATATTAAAATGCTAAAATAATGATTTTCTTTGGGGACTATTTTTCCTGACACACACTGTATGCATAACTGAATTGATTTTAAATGTTTTGGCTCAGAACATTTTCTAAAACTATCATAATACAATGTCTCAAACATGAGGCAGTGTAATCATTACCATTTCATGTAGTACATTATAGCTTATAGAAGTATTTAACTATTCAGATGTCTGGTCCCCATCACCACTGTGAACAATTCTGACCATGTTTTTTACAAATGAGAAATTCTCTGATTAGTTGATATTTAAACCAAACACAGTCTAAAGCTCTAATGGAACTACATCAGTTTATCAGACAGACATCTGATGAAATATTATACATGTCTCCTTAGTGAAAATCTCTTGAATCTGACCCGAAATAAAATTACAACAGAACTTTCTAGTAGTGATCGACCAAAATGTGTTTTCATTGGCTGTGTAGGCTCAGTGATATACTGCCATATGGTACTAGATTTCTGTAAAGACATTCTGTAATTACTTAAAAAATATAAATAAATAAGGTCAGTATTTGACTTCAAATTAATCCATTATTCACACAACTAATATACATAGTTATCTTATATACACATTTTCCAGTAACATGTTGTTTTAGATTATTTTAATGCTAGCTAGTAAACCATTTTATATTAGATTTCTTGTCATTTAGGATGACAAAATTCATGAGAAACATGCTTTTTATTTATAAAAATGTTTTTTTATACATTTAGGAAAGGTGATGGTGAAGCCAACAATTTATAGACGTGTATGAGATTTATATTACAGTGCTGGAAAAAAGTTTTTCATCACCCTACCCAAACTGTCCTGTTACAGAATTTTGTATATTTGTTGAGAGATTCAGATGCAAGTGAAATAACAAATCTAAGCAATAAAACATGACAAAGCATACACATTTTGTACAATCTGGTCCTATCATCTACCTAGTGAGTAAATGTGATATGGAGTGAAGAGTTTTTCCACACAGAGTTACAGACATGCACACAAATTTAGGAACTATGTTATCTAGAAGACGCTAGATGAGGCTCGATTTCAGACTCCTGTTAACATTCCTGTCCTCAATCCTGCTTTCATCCTCCATCTCAGTTACAAATTGTTGAACCCACTAAGCTAGCTTATTTGGTGGAATTCTTGCTATTGCATTAGCTTCCCAACAGGAAGTTCAGAGGTGCAGAATGTGCTATCATGATGGTGGGAGATTTCACACAAGGCCTACACATATACTCTGTGACCAATAGAAATGCCTACCTTATGCCACATTATCAGAAACGCCTACAACACAGGACCAATTTGTAGATGTAAAATGAACACTTAACAATGCCAATACCAAACTAAGAGTAGACTACCACCTAAAATACCACCAGACAAGAGCAGCTATGTGGCCAGAAACTAACCATTAATGAAGGGGCTGACTATTAATGAATGAATGAACACTGAGGAGTTACAGTGCACCAGCTGTTGGCAGTAAGGTGGAGCTACAAGACAGGGGCTTTTCATAAAGTGGCTGAGAGTTGTTGGCGTTAAAGAGAGGGGTTTCTGATATAGTGGAGGGGGTGGAGCTACAAGAGTGCCATTTTCTGATAAAGTGGCTGGGGGTGGAGCTACAAGAGAGAGGTTTCTATTATAGTGGCTTGGGGGATGGGTGGAGCTACAAAAGAGGGGTAAAAGTGGCTGGGCTGATGAAGCTTCCAAACTTTTTTTGTCAATTTACAGCCGAGACTCACCTTTTCAAAGACCTTCTTATGCACTTTTTCCTGAATTCATGTTGTTTACACTAAACAAAAACACAAAACGGATGCCTGGAATAGCACATTTTAATTGATGTGGTAAAGTTACTAGAAGGATAAGTAACATGATACAGGTGTTTTCTTTCCTGATAAACCGCATGCCACCAGACTGAGTCAGCATTAGTTCTGATTCTTTATAGGGGTATACTACCTGTGACAGTGATTTGGTTCAGTTATGATTCTTCAGGAAATGATTCCGTGAAGATCCAAATCTTTTGTTTTGAACTGACAGTTTAAAGCCATGTTCAATGCTGTCAACACTTGTTACAGCACCACTCTCTGTCATGATACCTTAAAAGACAAGCTCTCCTGTTTGGTCCAGATTTGGTCGATCAGCTACAATTGCTAAGAAACACTAGAACTCAACAGTCAACTAAATATCCTAGTCATTTATGTAAAATGCATCAACAAAACGTCCTTGAACCCACTCAAATCACATCCAGGTATTAACAAAATTAACCTCACATACTAGCTAATGCAGTTTAAGACTAGGATATTAAAGTGAATGTTAATAATTTGTCTCACACCTTCAATTCTAAACTAAAGAAGATAAAATCTGGAGTTCAAACATGTCTCAGTTGATTACATCACAATTTCCATGCAGGTATAGATAACTTGTTGAAAACATTCCTTTAATTCTCCTTCAAGTCTTCCTGAGTGTAGTATAAACTGCACTGATGATATTCTTCCAGTCCTGCTTCTCATAAAAAAATATATATTAAAAAAGGATTCCCTCACTTACGTATAAATGTGAAATGTTCATCTCATTGGAACAGTTAAAACTAACAGTTATCAAAACTAATAGAGTCAGGGTGAAATGCAAGATTTTAAGATGCAGAGAACAATTTACTACTGAAAAACATCATCAAGATGTCACTGTTAACACACACACACACACACACACTTACTTAAGACACTTAAGAAATAGTAAATGCTTGTGTTCTCTGAAACAGGAAGTTTATTCATTGACTGTAGCCTTTTTAATAGCTCTGTCGACATAGCACCAGCAGATTCTTGACCTGCTGTAAATTTCTAGCTTAGTTACACCCATTCAGGCCTTAAAAACATTCATGTCAGAAAGACCATAGAAAACCATGTGTTAACTGGATAATAATCCTTCCATAGAAAAAAAATATCCTGGACTGGGTAGATACTGGGTGAGTACCTTTACTGTCACTGGGGTTGGAACCCTGAAGTGTAAGTTTTTATTACCTTTAGAGAGGGAATGTAATTGTATCAGATGTTTGCTGTATATGTTGTTACGTTATATTATATGTATCTTACAATGAATGTATTTGAAGTCACTCAGCCCAGTTTCCAGACTTTTACATTTACTTTACAGTTTAAAAAATATCAATAAAGAAAAGATACAAATCTGCCTCTTTCTTCTGGAAAAGTGAATGTAGTGAACCTTTAAGATACACAATTAGACCTTAATGACCATGTTGGATTAACCTTGCAGAACTAAAATAAACCTGTGCTGTACCTTTTATTCAGACAGTGCAGGGTGGAATAAAAATCTCAGACGATAGGAAGTCCCAGGAGACGCAGACGGACACAAAATTCCTATATTCAAGTCTTAGTTGTCCAATACATCAAATAGTATGTTTTAGACACAAAATACATGTAAAATAACTAATTTCATATACAGTAATAATGAAAACATTTTCAATGAATATGTCTGCATTTGACCCTGATCCCAGTCCTACTGCTCCATGCAAAACCTCTTCAAGAGGAAACATTGAATTCTATAATATTCTCCAAAATCATAGTGTTTCTCTTCTCAATCTGAGGCAGTTAGGCCTAGCTGTTAGTTGGTAGCTGAAGCAGAAGTGATGCATGTTCTCCCTGACCCAGTTAACAAGCTAAATAAGGGTGTGAAGCAGACTTATCACAAAATAACAAGGTCTAGGGTCAACAAAGATAAAAGTGTTGCAAACAGAAGTGCATGTAGTTTCGTAAACAATATTCATAAACATTTCTAAAATAAAACACAACCAAGGCTGTGCCAAATGATTACCATAAAGAATACCTGCCAAAGCAAAATGCAAATTGTGAATTAGTTATTATTCAGGACTAAAACCTGCATATCTTATGGGTTCAAAATAATATATCAATCCACCGACAACAGAGCAGCACGTCTGAAGATCCACCGACAACAGAGCAGCACGTCTGAAGATCCACCGACAACAGAGCAGCACGTCTGAAGATCCACCGACAACAGAGCAGCACGTCTGAAAATCCACCGACAACAGAGCAGCACGTCTGAAAATCCACCGACAACAGAGCAGCACGTCTGAAAATCCACCGACAACAGAGTAACACATCTGAAAATCAACTAATAAGAGAACACAGCTAAAAATCCACAAATAATTTAAGAGTACAGCTAACAATTCACTGATGAGAGAACAGCATGATTAAAAAGAACCCAACAGGAGAAGATTATGGTGAAAACCAAAACTAATAAGAGAACGTAACAATTCACCAAAGCAAAGTGTTTAAAAAAAATGACCAATAGTAGAACAGCTCAGTTAAAATTCACCCTTTCTGATTGCTGAATGTCAATGTGAGCATTCCAGGCCTAACATATCAAACCTAAAGCAGTCCCTCCTTTTGCTGGTCTTAGATTAGCCAAAACCCCACAGTCCTGAAAATGTTATCCAGTCTGCACAGCATTCAGGAAGCACCTGCTCTCTTCAAACATGTTAAAAACCCCAAAACCCACCACTGGAATGGTGTCTTTGGAGAAGTAAAATGTTTTCTGGAGGTCTCTCTGCTGAAATCAGCCTTTACAGTTCACTCATTTGAACCATTTGGAATAACAGATTTTGACTCAGACTCTGAACCTTAGATTAAAATATTTTAAAATGGACCCAAATACTACATTTGTACTAAAAACAGTCAGAATTCATATTTACATGATCATTTTCCAATCTCTCTTTATCCCCTAGAATTAAACAGGCTGATTTGCCTTTAAGAATGAACTGTGTTATTTGCATCAAAAATAGGGAACTGTAAACTACAGGATTCTGTAGTTTAGTTTCTATATATGGATTGCAAAAATTGTGGAGTGAACATTACATCTTGCATCTTTTTAATACTGCATCAGACTCAGCAATATAAAAAGAGCAAGGATTAGGTTAGCATTAGATTGTCTATGATATGGGTGCTTTAATTGCCTGCAGATGATTGTGGAAGGAACTGTTGATATACGTATAATACTGGCATTAAAACCACAATCAGCTAACCATGTTAACCATGCTAAGCAACCACTTCCTCTTACAATGACTAAAGTGGACAAACAACACTTTAAACACAACAGCATTTGACTACTGTAATGATGATGATCACAATGATCATAAAATACACATGCATGGCAAAATACAGTTTCCATACGCCACTACAGTGTGAAAATTGGCCTCTCACAATCACAAAACATTAAATAACTGACTTACAATTTCACGGCCTTATTTGTTCAGTGTATGCAACTATTAAACTACAGGTTTTTAACAGACCATCTGTCCGGCTGCTGTGTGTTGATACTACACAGCTCTAAAGTGACTTGACAAAGCTTGAGTTCAAATAAACAAACATTATTCACCACTGACCCCAAGGCTTTAATAACACCAATGGTTATAATGTTTGGTATCATAAGACCCATCATATTCTGTTTACTGCACGATAAACATGTGACTGTTAAATATAATAACTGCTGAAAATATTTTCTAGGGATGCACCGATACCACATTTTTTCAAACCGAGTACGAGTACAAGTACTTACATTTAAGTACTTGCCGATATCAAGTACCAATATGAGTACTAATAAATATCAATACTTACAATTAAAATGAAA
>BRDA01088333.1:0-13598 GCA_036984385.1 Crenuchus spilurus
TTCGTTATATGCTCAATTTTCTTTTTCCAGCCACTTATTGCTACTTGTCCCAACTTTTTTGGGATTTGTTGACGCCATGAAATTTTGCAACAACACATTTCTCCTTTAAAATGTCACATTAACTCAGATTAAACTTTTGATCTGTCATCTATGTTCTATTACGAATAAAATATTGACATTTGCCATCTCCACATCATTGCATTCAGTTTTTATTCACAATTTGTTTAGTGTCCCAACTTTTTTGGAATCCGGTTTGTAATAATAATAATTAAAGAAGCAAAAAAATCTAAAAATAACAAAAATTTTAAATAAACAAAAGTAAGGACATCATCTATCATCACAACTCAAAAGTTATGGAATTTGTAACTGAAAAGATGTGGATTCAGAGTCCTAATATTAAGAGGAAGACTATGCCACAGTCTATATTTATTTATTTATTTTTATTAGTCCCACAGTGGGGAAATTTAACCTCCACATTTTACCCATCCATGCAGTGAAACACACACACACACACACACACACACACACACACACACACACACACACACACACACACTAGCAGTGGGCAACCCTATCCATGGTGCTGGCGATCATTTGGCAGCTTGGCATTTCAGTCAAATAATACACACTGTTAAAGCAGTCTCACTTTAGCTTAATTGTTAGTGGATCTCAGTGACCTAATATTGGTCTAGGAAAATAATAATTTACATACATATTCAGGCACTTCACCACGTAGAGCCTTGCAAGTAAGAACTTATATTTTAAAATCAATCTTAAGTTTCACTGGCAGCCAATGAAGCCAATGAAGGCAGCACTGGAGCGATGTGATCTCTATGTCTAGTCTTTGTTAAGAGCTGAGTGGCTGAATTTTGAACTAACTGAAGCCTTGCCAAAGCTCCTTGACTAAGGCAAGGCTATAAGACATTAATCTAAATGAGATGAGACAAATGCATGAATAAGTTCTGAGAAGGCTAAATCTGTGTAATATTTCTTAAGAAAGCAGGACTGAAGAAGCCTCTTAATATGTATTGAAATTGTAACTGTCACGCTCCACTGGTAAACAAGCCCAGATTCGCTCTAACATGAACTCCTAGAATCCCTTGCCATTCCACTCATCACATGACTTCCCTTATGTACTATTGGCATCTCTGGAACTACGTTACCCAGATCCACCAGAGGGGTGAGATCTCTCACTTGACTCTCAGCAGAGCTGCACCTCATTGCCATGTACATTAAATCTATATTATTCTGTTTAGTCATTGCTTAGTATCGTTATTCTGTACACAATCAAAAAGTCTATTTTTTCTGAGAATTCAGAGCTTTTCCATCTTAGTATCCTAAGTGTTATTCTTGTCTGTGTATTCATTTGTTACATTTCTAGTATCTCCCTGTTTTGCCTGAAAGTTCAGATCTTTTTTTCTATCTTATCTGAGTAGTCCTTTCATTATCTTGCTTTAGTCTTCTCTTTTGGTTTATCTAATTAGTTGTGTTTATTTGTTTCTCTCTATTCTTATTCCGGTTGTTCTTCTGTTAGCCTTTTCCTTTTGTGTTCTTATTGTTGTTATCAGGTTGTGTTCTTATTCTTGTTGACATTCTAGCATCTTGTTAGTTTGTGTTCTCTTTGCTCTTCTTGGTTTAGACACTGGCCTGTTCTTACACCTGTTTTGGATCTCACTTCTGTTGTTGTTTGCCATTCTTGTATAGTTGATCTTCTTCCTGTTTTAAGGATTATGTTTATGACTTGTCATATTAATAAACTCTGCTTTATACAACCTGCACACGTCTTCCAGGCTCAGTGACAGTAAATGGGAATTAAAAACAACACATGTTTTTAGGAGAAGTATTTACTCTTGATGTGAGAGGACCAAGATCCACCTGCAAATCCCTAGAAATGTTGTCAAAACCAACAAACACCACCTCAGTTTTGTCTTCATAACTCTAGATCTGTGTGCGCGCTTGTGTTTATATTTTTCATACCATGTGCTTTTGTAACCGCGAACCTGATAAAGATTAAGGAGGTGTGATAATGAATGGATGTGCCTTTGTTGGCCTAATGTTCCCACCCTTTGCCCCACCTTAGTTGAACCTTTTGTTGTCAGAATCACCTGTCTTTTGCTCTACAGCCCTGGTTTCTTTCAATGTCACGAAATCCCTATGAATATATAGTCCTGGCTTTGTTCCTTTGTTTCTTTTCTAGTTTCTGTAGTATGTTGTCAAACCTCAACCTTACTCTTTTGACTTCAGTTAGACTCTGTTTTGTATTTCTGTTTGTGTACCCTCCACATTCAATAAACCACCTGCTTGCACTTATATCTGGCCTTTAACGTCCTCCAAAACTGACAGTACCCTTGGTGTACTACAGGACTCAGATTTGAGTTTTAAAGCAGAGACTGAGGGTGCTTTCACACCTGAAACCATGGTCTGAACCAAGGTACGTGTGTTTGTTACTTTGTATATATTTGGCCCAGTTAGGTTTGTTTTCACACTGCATTTTTGTGAGCACACCAAAGACTTTTATTATGACACGCCCACGTCCTGTCATCATCACTTACGTGTACACTTCATACACTCGACACCAATTGGTTTGTAGTTGGACGTGTGTCTGACGCTTAATATCCTTTTTTATATACTTTTATTTACCGCTACCTCAGTTTCTTGCTCTGCCATCTCCTTTCTCTTTCATCCACTCAGAAAATGAGCTGCATGTCTCAGTATTTTTGTTTTTCAAGCTGACTTTTCACATGTTAATCTGACCAAAATTATATTAAACGTCATCTCCTCCTCTCTCCATCTGTTATTGTTGTTAAATGTTATTACTGCCTGCGTCATCTTCCTGTATTTGGTCCAAAAATCTGAACCTTCTAGAAAAGTGTTTTCACACTGCACACGAACAGGACCGTGGTTCAGTAGGTCTGGACCGAGACCACCTTTTTTTGGTCGGACCAAATTTTGTTCTTTTGGTCCGGACCGTGGTTCCTAGCCCCTTTCACACCTACTATTTTGGTTCAGACCAAACTGAAAAATCGGAAAGGCCGGAGAAAACAATGTAGGTGTTAAAGCACCCATAATCAGCTTTTTAATCACCTCAGGAACATCAACAAGATTAGATATTTTCTCAGCAAACCAGACCTGGAAAAACTCATCCAAGCCTTTATTTCTTGCATGATTGATTGTTGTAATGGTCTCCTAAATAGACTTTCCAACAAAACGGCAATTAAACAGCTTCAGTTAATTCAAAGTTCCTACTAGAAGCAGAAGAACACATTAAATGTTGTTCTTAAAACCTTACAATAGCTACCAGTATGCTATAGAATATATTTTAAGGTTCTTTTACTTGTCTATTAGTCACCTTATGGCATAAGACCAGCAGACTCACCTGATATACTGTAGAGATATGAGCCAAGTACGGTATAAATATCTGATCACTAGAAACTAGCTACTCCTATCTAAAATAATATGGAGAAGCAATGTTTAGTTAGTATGCTGCTCTTAAATATATTCAACATTAGAAACTTTTAAATCCAGACTGAAAACGTTGCTTTTTGAGCAGAGTTTCAGTTTAAAACACTGTTCTTTTATTGGACTTTTATTCTGGAACAGCACTGTTATCTTATTTTTAAAGGGTTCTGCTCTTTTAAATGCATTGTTTCATTCATATTTTTATGGTCATATTTTATTTTTTTCTGTTGTGTAATCTTTATTTCTTTTCAATTTTATGTTGATTTACCTCTGTATTTTTATTGTATTTTTATTATTTTTCTCTTTGAATTGAACTGATGTATCACTGTATTTTTAATATGTAAAGCACTTTGAATGGCAGCAGTGTATGAAAGGTTGCTATGCAAATAAAACTGCCTTGACATTTTCTCCTATGCCATGCTCAGAATGTCACAAATGCAGTTAAGATGTAGTACTTTAGTACTTTATTACTGTACACTTAATATCTTCACACATACATTTAAGGCAGCATCATTACAGTCACAGAATATTAAAAGCAATACATGTACTTATGTACTCTGATTTTTACATCCTTTTTTAATTCACTAATTACAATTTACTGCTGATGTTTACAAGATGCTTCAATGTCTAAATGAAATTTATCATTGTAAAAAAATGTTTTTGTAAAAAATCACGTGAAATCAAGTGAAGGTAAATGGATCTGAAAATATAGATAACAGCAGGGATGAAGGAAAAAGGTATACAATGTTTTAAATGCCAAAAATGTAAAATTTTCATTTATCCTACATAATAAAAAAAAAAATCATCAAATTATTATTATTATTATTAGATATTGTTATTTAATGTTTTTATATATCCATTATTCACTTTTAGGTTAAGTAGCATTTAACACCGTACAGTGTGCTAATTTTACGCATGCTTAGCTAGCTAACTTTTAGCTGACCTGTTACTGTGGTGGTTCTGTTCACTTTCTGAATTTCACTGGTTTGTTTGTGTATGTGAAATTTGAAATATATATTATTATTATTATATTATTGCTGTTTTACTTTATTTCAGTTTTGATGGTTCGTATATAACGAACTGTTTAAAAATCATGTTTACAAATCATAGGTAGAAATAATCATGCAAGATTTGGCAAAACTTGGTTGGGTAATAAGGAAGTTATGATCAATTTAATCGTGAGAACTCACATTACACAATCATATATACACCGCATTTGTTTACAAGCAAATCTTGAACACTCCAACAAAGCAGACGCACAAACATATTGTCTTGGATAGAGAATGACAACACAGGATCTAGTTATGTATATCTTTGATGGCAAATGGCCACAAAATAAAGAAAACAATAGCATAATTTGGCCAAAGCAAAGACCACAGAAAATTATAAAATACACTTTCACTCACCACAGGTTTCACTTGGATATAAAAACAAAGATTCATGATTTTGCCAACATTATTTAAATGTCCAAAAGTAATCCTAATCCACTCTCGTGTTTTCTGATGCTGTCTCTTGTGTGGTTTTATGTAGAAAAAAGTAGAAAATACAATGGTGCGATGTGGCTAAATCCCACCAGGAGCCCACTCCTGAACCAGCAGCTATATTTTAATATAAGTTTTCAGACCCAAAATATTCACCAAATATACACCAAACTGCAGCACAGACATTGAAAGAGCATTTGTTTTATCCCTTTATTCAAGAGCTTTAAACATATTTTTAAGTGTTAAAACAATGTAGCTGCAGCCACTTCAGGTGGAATGGAAAATGCAAATAATAAGCTGGCAAATTAGAAGCCAATTTCCATGTAATGTGATGTGATTCAGAACAGATCATACAGCAGGGGGTAAATACTATCCAGGTGTTTTCATGTAATATCCTAAAAATACCAGTTTGGACCAATACACCATGTCCACAATGCTGTGCAGATAGAATCTCTCAAAACAAAAGCTCTCAAAAAGTATTTATGGACTCTTACCAAGTACAGGCGAAGGATCTGGGCATTTCTGAAGTTCTTTCAGCTCCTTCACCTCTGTTGTATTCACAGCAGGAGGACCAAAGGTGGTAAGCGTAGTCTCTTCATCAATATCTTTCCTGAGCTGTTTTATGGTCAGATTTTCTAAAAAGGCTATGTTAAAGTCCAAAGATCTGACATAGTAAAACACAGTGACAGTGATGTGAAGAAAACACAGGAGACTAACCACTGTGCAGGTCTTATGAAGACAATTAAAATTTACATTTGAATTGCGCATTTTAAATATCTTAAGTAGTTTAATTTAACCTTTCATCATTGGCAGATAAAGAGAAAACTGTCACTGGTTAAAAAAAAAGAACCTGCACTGCCGTTGACTTCAATAGTCTATAACTCTATTGTTGACGTTACTCAACAAAAGCATGTAAATGAGTGAATGACTCACATCATGACTGGTTAGATGTAGCTCGTCATTGACAAACTTGTTCAGTAACTCTTTCTTACTGGCTCTTGCCTCCACTGATCTGCATTTAAGGCATGTACATTTGTTAATGTGAAGAACTCAGTGAGAAATGAACTGATAAGGAATAATGTTGGAGATTTTTTGCTTAGATTGGATTTGACTATTGTGATGGTACACATTTGTAAATGTAAGTAATGTATATCTGCCTATATGAACATATATGTAACTGAAACAGCACACAGGCAACATCAACAATAAAAAACATCAGATTAGACAGTATTAAAATGGGCAAAACGTCACCATTAGCTCATAGGTGTGTCACATTTTGCTCAGCAGGAGAGCACACAGCTCAAGGACTGAACTGGTTGAGGAGGTGGAAAAACGCCAGCAGGCTTGTGTGAACAGGCAAAAAGACTGCTAGTTCAAGTCAGATTTACGGCATATCTAGATTGTACTCAGATTGAATTTTGATAGTCTGGACAGTGAAAAAAACCCCACAGTATTCATTTTTTGCAAATCAGATTCAAACCACATTTGGGGGTTGTCTGAAAATGTGATCAATCTGATTTTTACAGCTTAATCTCAGGGTGGATGCTTTGGCCACAAATCAAATTACATTTTAAACATTTGAACAAGAGTTTGAAACCAGGACGATTGTTTGGATGGTGAGATGATGCACCCCATCTCTCCTGCTTCCACATATTTAAAGCCACATTACTAGCTTGGCAATGTATTGTCACTCCATTACTACAGACACGCACACAGATAGGTTTGCGATGTTTGGACACGCAAATCCAAACTGATCACTTGCAAGTAACAAGTGTGGACAGTCATCTAAATAAATCTGATTTGAGAAAGAAATCCAATTTGCTTGAAATCTGAAACAAAGTATCTAAAATCTGATTTGAAAAGAACAGATTTGACATGTCCACACATGCTTAAAACAATCAGATTGGTGTTATATTTAAGGCAGCACATTGTATCTGAGTTACTTCAGTGTGGTAATGTGAAAATAACACCAACTAACACAGCTTGGTTATTTAAAGTCTGCCTATTATATCTTGTAGACTATAGACCTTTTGCACCAGACTACATAAACAGGAGGCTACCACATTCATTCATTCATTCATTATCACACCCGCTTAATCCTTATTAGGGTCGCGGTTAGTCCCCCACCCCCTCACTGGGCGCAGGGCAGGGCATTACACTATTCAACTAAGCCCAGGACAGGGCGCCAGTCCATCGCTGGGTGACACACACACACACAGACACACCTACGGACAATTTTTAGAGTACCCAAGTCACCTGACCTCCATGTTTTTTGGACTGTGGGAGGAAACCGGAGACCCCGGAGGAAACCCACGCAGACACGGGGAGAACATGGAAACTCCGCTCAGATGGGGAATCGAACCCAAGACCCCAGCGCTGAGAGGCGAACGTGCTAACCACGAAGCCACCGTGCCCCCCGGCTACCACATTGGCCAAATAATTTACGTTTGCTTAAAAACATTTTACTTAATCATCTTAATCATCTTAATCATCTTAATCAACATAATAATCAAACAGACTACTGTGAAATCTTTATCTTTAATTTACATGATACACATTCTGGAATAACAAAGCATAAGGTTAATTATTGTCTACCGTTATATTCCTGAATGAAGTATGATCGTTTAAATATGTTATCACCCTTTTGCAAACACCCAGTAAAATAGAAATTTTTTATGGGTTATGCATCATCACACCCACTTTTTTGCTCATTCACAACTGTGACTTTTTACTTGTTGGTAGAACAAAGACCCCAAGCTTCCTTTTTTAGCTTCCTGAAAAAAGACCCAGAAATGGGGAATGTTTGGTTTTCAGTTGGGCTCAGAAGAGGAAATATACACAGAAATAAAAATAATAAAGATAATGGTAAATGGCATTAATACATTAATTTTTCTAAAACCTTTTTTTTATTTCATGCTCTATTATTTTTAATGCCATTGTAAAGACTGAAATGAACACCCATCATCACAAAACATTGTTTTTAAAAAGTCCAGTGAGCATGTTACGCTTTCACAGTTGTGGTTAGTTGTGAGTATTCAGTTTGTACCTGTTTTGACTAACATTAGCACTTAGCCGTTAGCATTTTGGTTGTGTTTGTACAGCTGCTAAGTCTTGTGGTGAGTTTAAAAACTAAACAGGTGTTACTGTGCTGCACGTGATCTGTGTCCCGTATCATTTTACAGCCACAGAACATGCTTATGTGCCCAAATTCCACTGCCTCGCAAGTTGCTGCTGCCTCTGTAGCAACCTAAAAGTGAAGAAATAAACATGCCTCTCTTTGCTCTGACTTGTTGCAGAGTTAACCTCATCTATAATTAACAGTAGTTTTTAAAAGCTCCCGTTTCAAAAATAATGATTGCCCAAATTCCTTGGTCAAGTAAAACACAATATCAGGACAACTAAACAAGCTTAATGCATTTTAGTCCTGTAGTCCTGATGAAGTTAACACAGAGCTATTTAGCATGCAATGGGCAAAAATATATTTGAGGGAACAAGTGAAAATTCATGAAAAGAACACCTCTCAACTGTTCAGCATGAGGGTGGATGGATCATGATTTGGGTATCTGTAGCTAACTAAAAGCATATAAATAAAACGTATAATTAGGAGCAGTTTTTAAGAGTTCATTTTTCCTGGGTCAGTTTTGATTCCTTTGTACCTGAAATGTCTGCAAAGTTTGTCCTAACAAGGCAGATTAAAGCTATTCTGTCATGAGGTGGATAATGATTTGGGATGGTATTGAAGCTGATGGTATTTTACTTGTAGAGGGAAGAATGGACTACATTAAGTTCCAACAAATTCTGGAATCAAACACCACACAATGTGTAAAAAAGCTGAAGACTTCAATAGGACAATAGTCTGACATCAAAACCAACAATGGACTACCTCAAGAGGCACAAGCTTTTGTCATGCAAGGTTTTCCAAGACCCCCACAGTCCTCCAAATCTAATCATGAGATATCTGTGGATATACAGTGGAACCTTGGTTATCATTTGCCCTGGTTATTGTACAATTCGGTTATTGTTGACTTTTTTGCTGAAATTTTGTCCAAGTTATCGTCACATGGTTTTTGTCAGCAAGCCCACATGACTCCCCACTAATTTCATGAAAACAAAGCATTCACTCACGTGTTCATCCTTCATTCTGGCTTTGTTTCTCGTTTCTTGTTGATAATGCTCAAAACAACATTTCACACTAAAGCTAAGGCATGCAGCACTATCGCCTGAAACAGGTGTGAAAACAGATGGCATCAGAGAACCCCCGAGAATGGGTGTACAAAACAAAGGCTGGAATAACTATAGTTATTCTATATAAAATGTATTTGTTAATATTTTGGAGTGTCTGGAACAGACTAATTGGATTTACATGATTTCTTATGGGAAACATGGCTTCAGTTATCATTAATTTCTACTGTACCTCAAAAAGAGTCTTGTATAGCGATAAATCTTGTACCATGCCTTCCAGCTAGAGGACAGGTCCAGGTGGACTGAAGTAGTGGAATCTATTGACTTCACTCACTCTAGCCGGAAGGCATGGCAGACCATCAACCGGCTCACAAGGAGAAAAACAACTCTTCACAGATGACCAGTGGCTGAACTTAGCACAGCAATTAACAAATTGAAACTGGGCAAGTCACCAGGCTGAGACAAATCCACCCAGAGTTTGTCATACACCAGAGTGATAATACTTCTATATACCTATATACCTAAATACCTATGCTCCTTCTTCTCAGCATGCTTCAAGAGGTTCAAGCTCCCAAAGATCTGGAAGCGTGCTTCTGTAATAGCCTTGCCAAAGCCAAACAAACATACTGAAGATCCAAAGTCCTACAGACCCATCTCTCTATTATTTGTCCCATATAAGATCCTGGAGAGGCTAATATACAATCGTATTGGCATTGAACCAGTAATGGACCAACAACTCCCACCGGAACAAACCGGCTTTGTCCGAGACATGTCAACAGTGGATCAAGTAATCCTACTCACTAAGGACATTGAAGATAGCTTTCAGGAGAACGCAAAAGCTGGAGAAGTATACCTGGACCTTACAGCTGCTTATGACACCGTGTGGCACCGTGGGCTCCATTTGAAACTGCTAAGGGTAATCCCAGATTGGCACATGGTGAGGTTCATGTTCATCATGGAGTTACTATTTACCTGCAGTTTCACTGTACAAACCAGCGATGGTCAGACCAGTAGGCTCCGCAGGATGAGGAATGGTGTGCCGCAAGGATGCTGTTCAACATCTATATCCATGACCTACCAGACACAACATCAACCAAGTACAGTTATGCGGATGATTTGGCCATCATGGTGTGACACCCATCATGGAAAGGTTTCAATGGAAGATGGTCTCAAACGTGACAATGCGTATCCTGGCAAATTACCTCCAGAAATGGCACCTCCAGCTTAGCATGGGCAAGACAGTGTCTGCAGCACACCACCTCAATAATTGGGAACCAAGAAGGGAACTGGATTTGTATGTTGGCAACAACCGCCTAGAGTTCCAGCAAGCCTCCAAGTACCTAGGTGTATGCTTAGATCGGTCACTGTCTTACAAACCACACCTAGTTGCAGTGAAGGCCAAGATATCAACAAGAGTCTCACTCATACGCCTTTTGGTGGGTTTGACTTGGGGAGCCTCTCCCTAGACCCTTCGCATATCCACGCAAGTCCTTGTCCTACCCGTAGCTGAATACTGTGCCCCTGCCTGGAGTAGAAGTTCACATGTGAACAAGATAGATACTGCCATCAACAGCATTCTCAGGATAATAACTGGATGTTTGAAACCCACCCCGGTATCCTACCTGCTGGTCCTTGCTGGAATCATCCCAGCTATCCTCTGACGGGACGCAGCTATGCTCACCCTGGCTAGAAAAGCCCAAAAGTATGATTGGCACATTCTTCACAAAGTCATAACACCACCAGCTCCATTGAGCAGGCTCAAGTCTAACCATCCTTACAATAAGGCAGCTCAAGAGATGCTACAATCTATCCCAGTGGACATGACCAGGGATGCCTGGCTGTCAGCATCTTGGAAACAGATGTGGGAAATGGCTAAGCCCTCCAACATGCAACAATACCCAGGGACCCAGGAAGTGGCATAAAAGGAGAAGAACTGCCTCACCATCTGTGGATCTTGCTGAACCATCTATGCACTGGGGTCGGCCATTTCAAGTCAAGTCTGAAGAAGTGGGGCATTTCAGACAGTGCGGCATGTGAGTGTGGAGCAGCTGAACAGACTGCTGAGCATATAATCACTGAATGCCCCCTATACAGCCCACCCTCAGAAGCTGGCCTTTTCGATTTAGGACCTGAGATGAGGGCATGGCTACATGACACTGAGTTGGCCATCTGATGATATACGAAAGAAGAAGAAGTCTTGTACAAGGAAAAATGAGCAAAAATCCAAAAGAATTTAAACATTTACAAGCTGTGATACATGACAAAGGACGTGTTACTAGTACTAGTTCATCTCCAAAAAACATTTATTTGCATTCATAATTTAATTAAAAATGTTAAACTGTCATTTATTTTGCATTCATTACATTTGACACTTCCAGCCGTTATTGTTTTATTGTTGATACTGTTTTATAATTCAAATTCAAGATCAAACATTAGTTTGAGATTCAGGATTTTAGATTTTTCAACGACAATAAATCATTCTGATCAACAGTAAAATACAAATGGCTTGAAATGTCACTTTATATGTAATGGATATAATAAATGACTTTAAATGATAAATTAATTAAATTATATTTCTCCTGAGATTGCTACCTTGAGGTTGCTTGAGAGTTCCTATGAATCTCAGAGTGATACCATCTGGAGTTATGCTCATGGTAGGGTCACCGTTGATGTTAATGTCGAAGAGGAGGTTCCGGACAAAGAGCAATCACACCCCCATCCAACAGGACCTGGATCTGTGGGCTGAGGCATGGTTCTTACAACTTTTGTTGTTATGGTGCTTAGCTGCTAATAACACAGGATGTTGATTTTTCACAATGAGGTGTATGCCGGGTGAAACAGTGCAATGTTTAGTTAACTGCAGGGCTGACAAGAGATTGGGATGCTTAGTCAGTCTATTTATCCCACAGAGCACTAATGAAGTCAAGAAATAAAAATACCATACTGGCTCGGACGTCGCCCAGGATAAAAAGTGGGAGTAGGAGAACAAGTGATGAGGAAATTCCCTGACGGGAATCACTGTCTCCCAACACAATACTGATATATAATTATATCCAAACCACAGCACAGACAGTGGTAGTAAATTTGTTTTATCACTTTATTCCAGGGCTTTAAACAGATTTCAGTGTTAAAATTGCAGCCACTTAAGGTTGAATGGAAAATGCAAATAAGAAGCTGGCAAATTAGAAGCCAATTTCCATGTAATGTGATGTGAGTCTCAACAAATCGGACATGAGGAGGGAAGAACTATCCCTGTCCCTTCATGCAATATCTTAATATACCAATAAGTCCATGATACTGTGCAAATAGAAACTTGAATTTTAAGGCAGAAACTCTCAAAAATAAAGTGTTATTGGAAGTAAAGGTGAAGATTCTGGGCATTTCTTAAGTCATTTCAACTCTTTTGTTCTCACAGCAGGAGGAATGGTGGTGGGTTTTGCCCCTTCTTCAATGCCCTCTCTATTGGTTAATACCTTTCTTAAATTCTGCTGGTTTTGTGCAAAGGCTTCATTAAAATCCAATGATTTTAAGATAGATAGATAGTACTTTATTGATCCCTTTAGGAGGTTCCTTCAGGGAAATTAAGGTAAAGTAAGTAACAAAATAAAACAACAGCAATGTGAAGAAAACAGGAACTTAAATAATGTGCAGGTCCTATGAAAAAATTAAAAATCCCAATTGAATAACGCATTTTTAATATCTGATCAATATCTGATATAAAATCCTATTACAGTCTTGTTTAGCTTATTGTCATTGGCAAATAGAGTTAAAAACATTAACCTGTATGACTGCTGGCTTAATCTTCTCTCTACTGTTGATGTTACTCAGCATATGCATGTAAATGAGGAAAACTCATGGCTTTAGTGAAATATCATGACTGAGGTTTCACAGGTCAATGAAAAGCTCCTGGCCCCTGATTCACACAAAAATGAACTGAACTACAAAAGATCTCCATTAAGTTGCAGATGAAACATTCTTTTCAACATTTGTTCAACATTTGAGCACATTTGAGTCACTAAATATTCTTGAAGGTGTTGAACTTAACACAATGTAAATCGGGCGGCATGGTGGTTTAGTGGTTAGCACGTTCGCCTCTCAGAATTGAGGTATTAGGTTCAAGTCCACATCTGAGCGGAGTTTCCATGTTCTCCTCGTGTCTGCGTGGGTTTCCTCCCACAGACCAAAAAACATGGAGATCAGGTGAATTGGCTACTCTAAAATTACCCTGATGTGTGTATGAATGTGTATGTATGTGTGTATGCCCAGATATGGTTGGCACTCTGTCCTGGGTGATCCCCCTAGTGCTCAATGCAGTCCTCCAGGTGGACGGTCGCTTCCGGTTGAGAGTACGCTGTGCACAACTGGCTGCCGCTTCTCGCTGGTGTGTGTACAGTCATGGCCAGAAGTTTTGAGAATGACACAAATATTATATTTTCACATGATCTGCTGCCCTCTGGTTTTTATGTGTTTGTCAGA
>BRDA01088337.1:0-12260 GCA_036984385.1 Crenuchus spilurus
AAAATATTGACATTTGCCATCTCCACATCATTGCATTCAGTTTTTATTCACAATTTGTTTAGTGTCCCAACTTTTTTGGAATCCAGTTTGTATAGCAGTATGTCATATCAGCAGCCACTTGGACTGTACAATGTCCAGAGTATTGAGCATGGCATGGGGGGATTAGCAGTGGTTTATGAATGAGTGGTTAAGGAATAAATATTGCAGCATACAGTTAAGTTAAAGTGACCAAGTGTAATAAAGTGTCAGTGCAGTTAAGTGGAGTTCAAGAGTCTGACAGCCTCACAAATGAAGCTGATCTTCAATCTAGCTGTTCAATCAATATCTGCACTTTATGGACCGCAGCCTCCTGCCAGAGGGGAGCAGGACAAAAAGTGAGTGTGCTGGGTGGGTGGGGTCCTTCATAATGCAGGTGGCCCTCTTCCTGCATCTGGAGGTGGGGATGTCTGTGGTGGTGGGGAGGCTGGCTCCAATGGTCTTCTGTGCAGCTTTCACTACCCTCTGCAGAGATTTCCTGTCTGCAGCAGAGCAGCTGCCATGCCACGCAGTGATGCTCAAGTACAACATGTTCTCCACCATGCATCTGTAGAACGATTTGAGAACTGAGGTTCCGAGACCAGCTCGCCTCAGCTGTCTGAGGAAGTACAGCCATTGATATGCCTTCTTAAACAGACTGGAAGTGGTGTTGCTCCAGGTGAGGTTGTCATTCAGGTGTACACCCAAGTACCTGTAGCTGGGGACCACTTCCACCTCAGATTTTCCGACGTGCAGGGGGGGTGGGCACGTTGGCTTCTTCTGAAGTCCACAATCATCTCTTTCGTCTTTTTTACATTGATGCAAAGGTTGTTTTTTCTGCAACAGCCCTCCAGGTGTTTCACTTCCAATAACATAACTTTTAGTTCTTTAGCCAATAGAGCAGAAACCATGACTGATTAAAACTGTAGATTGTTCACTATGTGAAAGATGGACAGAGAACAAAAAGCACCCACCTGAAAGACCTATGTCAAACTAGTCAGGAGATAATCAACAAAGGTATTATTGGGGTGTAAAGTAAGAAAAGTAGCTAGGACATAATTGTGATTGGGGTGGATGGATGACCAAGTAGAAGTTCATTATGCAAGGAGGCTTTCCTTGCTTCACTAAGCAAAGGCAGTGAGGGCAGACTGATTTCAGGTGGGGGTCCCTGCAGAAACTAGATATGCAGAAATCTACAATTAGCAAAAGCACATACAGATTTGTTAAAGTTATTACAAAGAACATTGCCATTATGTAAAATGAGGGGGCAACCATGCCTTTCTCAAGGCTTGCTCACAGTTTCAGGACCTGGGACAATGCTCGCAGTGGGGCCGGCACATATTAAAGGGCTGAGTGCAGAGGAGTGGCAATGAGAACAACAAATGGCACAAAGAATTGCGTGATGTCCCCCAAAGTATCCAGCAAGCAGTTTGGTATCAACCACAGACCAGTCAAATGTTTAGTTGTGCAAAGAGATAAATGATGTGGACTTATCAGAAAAGGATTTATGCAACTCGTAAAATAAAGTCCCACCATAGCATTGGCTAAAATCAGCCAACATAGCCAGATACATATCAAGTTCAGCCCTACTATTGGGAAAAGCATGAGAGAAAATGTCCCAGTAAATGGCAAAAGCAAAAACAAATTCCAGAAACAAGAGAAAACACTGTAGCCTAGGGTCAGAGGTTTTAAGAAAAGCACACATCCTCAGAGTTGACCTTCCGGTGGTCAATAGCTGAAGACAGCAGCAGCAAAGAGGCTAAATTCACGTCGTTACTGGTCACAGTATCTGATTGCATATGAGGCAAAACAGTGACAGCAATGAGAGGAATGAAGCCAAAGCAGTAGCAAGGTTGAAGGCCAGGAGAGCAGCAAATGTGGAATGATCCAACATGGTAGCAGGAGCAGCAGCAGACATACAAGGGCCAGGCAGCAGAATCAATGAAGGGATGGCAAGTCCACAACTTTCCATGGCAGCCATCCTGATGTTGAGATCCTTCATCAATGCCAAGAGACCCCGGAGCAGATGGAGCACTTGAGGATCTGGAACAGCAAGTCAGAGGGGACAGCAGAAAATAAGACAGGGGGAGCAGGGTGTCTAGCAGACCAAGCTGGAAAGAACTTACCTCCTAACAACAAGTGGAAGAAGCAGTGTTAGCCAGAGCTGGGCCAGTGGGAGTAGGATTGCCAAGCATATTGATGACCAAGAGAAAGAGGTCATCCTGGGGCAGCCCAGCCTTAACAGGTATTCAGGAACTACTTTCCCTTGTGGAAGGTTGCTAATCAAACAAATATTTTTTTCTGTCCTCTTTATCACAAAATCTAACAAACAGTGATAACAGAACTGTGGTATAATTGCAATAATACAATTGTGAGATATTGGCACTGGTATCTTCAGTACTCAACCTGCGGCCTTGTGTTGACAACTGCAGCACACCAGTGCCAATATCTCACATTATAACACCAACCTCCAGTATATTATTGCTTAATCACAGATCTTTGACAGTGTGCCATATTGTTAACATTACAGATCAATGACAATGTACAATATATGTAACATTACATATTTCTGAAAAGTGTAATCTATATGTACTGTAGCATTTCAGATTTCTAAAAGTGTAACTGTAAGGGTCTGCTCCAGCAGAGTGCTGATTTGCCCTGCATGGGACCACCCCCGCGGAATGGTGATTGGCCCTGCATGGGACCACCCCCACGAAGTGGCGATTAGCCCTGCTTTGGACCACCCATGCAGAGCAGTGATTGGACCTGCTCATCATGCTCAACTGGTTACAGGTTTTCTACAAGGCTCTGGTGCTGTGGTTCAGCATGGAGCCATTTATTTCATATCATTTCTTCCATCAAGCCATTTCAGTTTCCTCATCTGCAGAGAGGTTTTCATAGGGGTCCAGAACAGCCCCAACTTGTATTAGCTAAATCTACCTTTCCCAGTCCCTGGCCTCCTCTCAGTCTAGTTTAAGGAAGTCATGGATGTTGCTGTCTTTATTACTTTCAATGGGTAGATTTGGGGGACTTTTTGTTGCCTGGAGAGGAGGCTCACAAGTAAACCCGCACGCCTGGCTGACTACAGTTTTAATTCTAGGGGTGGTGCAATATGGTAAGTAGTGGATCCATAGCCAAGTTCAGGGCTATGGGCTGTGATGGGTGGCCTGTAAGTGGCCACCAGAGAGGGAGGAGCAGCTCTCCTGGCTGCTGCGTGGTGTGGAGGAGTGGTGGGTGTGACCATCTGCGAAGGAGGAGCAGCCCTCCTGGCTGCTGTAGTGCAAGGAGGAGCGGTGGGCGTAACCACTGAGCAAGAATGCGGAAGAGTGGTGGGCGGGGCCTCCACAATGATAGAAGTGGGTTAAGCTTCTGTAAGAGCCAGTGAAAGTCCTGGAGTGGAGGGCGGAGCCTCCGTGATGAGAGGAGTGGTGAGCGTGACCACTGAGACTGGCTGAGCAGGGGGAGAGAGTGAGGCTTCTTCAGCAGGCTGAGCAGGCAGCGAGACCTCCATGACCAAGACACCACACTCCTTTATTTGTTGTTTTTTCATCCCTCATTCCTCCCATTCATTTTCACATATGCTCATATGCTCAAGCAAGAGAGTTTGTGTCCCAACAGCTCCCCAGTTTTTACTAGGGAGAACTTTTCAATTTGCGTTCTCCATCTTGGCTGGACTCCTCTACTTACAGCATGTGTCTCAGGCTTATGCAGGGTAACATTAGCTACTCTGCTATAGCTTTTGTGGTTGATCTGTTGGGCTCCGGCTTGCTGTGGATGTCCATGCGAGTTTATTCCGTGCGAGAACTTTACAATCTGCAATCTCCATCTCGGCTGTACTCCTCTACCTACAACATGTGTCTCTCAACTGGTATTGCTCGTCGGCCTCGTTACATCCATCATGGACACAGACATTGTCATTTTTCTACCAATCATCTGCCTCCAGCATTCCTGTTATCTTCAGCTCGGTCCGTCTTCCCAAGAGAGGTTTTTCTTTAATGTCTCAGCGTGGTGTGGATTTTGGTGCTCTAAGAGATGTTACTCGATCTAGGGTCCTGCCCACTACTGACCACCACTCATCTGTTCAGCCTTGTCTGTTTAACCTGGCATTGTTCAATTGTCGTTCCATGATGGATAAAGCTGCCCTCCTTAATGATCTCATCAAACAACATCACCTGGACATCCTACTACTAACTGAAACCTGGCAATCTCACCATGACTATTACCATCTAAATGCTGCTAAATGCTAAATTCTCCACCTGGCTTTAAACATCTCTCTGCCCCCAGACAGAGTGGTTGTGGTGGTGGTCTAACTGTCATATTTAACAGCAAAATTAATAAAAGTGTGTGTTTCACGCAGGAAGCAGCTCATTTTACTACTCGTCTCCCGTCCTAACAGCTCAGTCTCTGACTTCTTACATGAACTTAGTGAAGTTCTTACCACTGTTTGCTCTTTATCAGTTTCATTGGTTATCTTAGAAGACTTTAATATCCATATTGACTTTGTTTCTTCTAGTTCTACCGGTCTCCGGTCACTGTTACATTGCTTTGAGCTACAGCGACATGTCAACTTTCCTACACATAAACATGGTCACATTTTGGACTTAATCTGTTCCACTCCTGGTATTATCACAAATGTATCTGGACTTGACACTGGCTTATCTGACCATCTGTTTACTACTTCATGTATTTCATTATACACTGCCCTTCCCTCTTCTAAATCACTCCTCACTTACTGTAAACTTTCTTCCATTGACTCTTCTACATTCTTCTCTGTCTTAGAATCTTCTACATTTTCCCTCATTACCTCTCATCACAATCTTGATGATGCTCTTTCTATGTACAACCAATCTCTTACTGATACCCTTAACACTCTAGCACCAGTTAAAACTCGACTTGTGCCCTCCTCTCACTCATCACCCTGGTTTACTTTTGAACTCCATGTTTTGAAAACTACCAGCAGGCATCTTGAGCACCTGCATAAGAAAACTGGTTTATCTGTCCATCATCAGGCCTACACTGATCATTTGGCAAATTATAAAAAGGCTTTAAAAAAAGCACATACACTTTATTACACATCTGCAATAAATAACCCAGGCTCTGATCCCAAGCAACTATTCAAAATTGTCAATAATCTTCTGCGTCCCCCATCATCCACCCTCACTTATACACCTGACTTATGCAATGCATTTCTTAAGTTCTTAATAATAATAAAAAATAATAATTCATTTTATTTCAAGGTGCCTTTCTGGGCACTCAAGGACACCATACAAACAATAAAAATACATAAATAAAAATAATAAAATAGTTTACAAACTATTAAAAATCAAGTATAATAGGCTAATCTAAAAAAGTGTGTCTTGAGTCTGGATTTAAAATCAGAGAGGGATTTAATATTACAGATGTCAGGAGGGAGTGTATTCCAGAGATGGGGAGCAGAGCGACTGAAGGTCCTGCTCCCCATGGTACTAAGGCAAGCAGTAGGAACTGTGAGATGAATGGAAGAGGAGGACCTAAGTGTACGAGAGTGTGTGGTAATGTGTAAAAGTTTTGAGAGGTAACAAGTAGTTCTTCAGTGAGAAAGTCTCAGTTATTTATCAGGATCTGCTGAAGGATCAATCACATAACTCTTCTCTCTCTTCTCCCCTCTCTTCTACTACTTTGCCTTCTCCTCAGACTTTTTCCACTTTTACACTAGTTAACACTGATGATATAGCTAAACACCTTACCGGCTCTAAGTCATCCACCTCTGTTCTAGATTCTATCCCTACTTCTCTTCTTAAACAGGGTGTCTCCTTATTCTCTCCATCCATCAGTCATATAGTTAATCTTTCTCTCTCCTCTGGCCATGTCCCATTAGATCTAAAAATCTGCTGTAACTCCTGTTGTTAAAAAACAGGGCTTGGACAGTGCAGTACTTAACAATTATAGACCAATATCCAATCTTCCATTTATCTCTAAGGTACTTGAATGAGTGGTGGCCTCCCAGCTACTTCAATACATGTCTTCTAATAACCTTTTTGACATTTTTCAATCTGGCTTCCATGCTTAGCATAGCACTGAGAATGCACTTGTTTATGTACTAATGACATCCTTCTCTCCTCTAATAATGGCTATGCTTCTCTTCTTTTACTTCTTGATTTCACTGCTGCCTTTGATACAGTTAATCATTCAATTCTGATTTCTTGGCTCTGCAGTCTTGGTTTCTCTGGTACAGTTATCTCCTGGTTCACATCCTATTTATCAGATAGATGTCAGTTCATACGTTTGGGTAACTGCAAATCAGACTCCGCTTCTGTTGCCCAGGGTGTTCCCCACGGCTCAGTGTTAGGACCTCTGCTCTTTATCATTTATATTCTGCCCCTTGGTGACCTTATACGTCAGCATGAAGTGAACTTTCACTTATCACATAACCCCGGTACTCGAACATCTTCACTGGCTCCCTGTAAATCTGCGTATCCACTATAAAATCTTAGTACTCACTTATAAAGCACTCTCTGGCTTAGCACCTTTATACCTGGCCAATCTCCTGCACCGTTATATCCCTGCACGTAGGTTACAATCTTCGGATACTGGTCTTCTGGTTGTTCCCAGATTTAGGTTAAGCACTATGGGTGGTTGATCATTCAGTGTGACTGCTCCAACTTTCTGGAACTCTCTTCCCCTCTCCCTCCGTCTTTCTTCCTCTCTCAACTCATTTAAGGCTCAACTAAAAACTCACTTGTTCACTCAGTATTTCCATCCTTCTTCTTCAACATAGGTCTGTTTTGATTTGTTTTTTTTTCTTGTATGTATTTTTATTTTTTGTATTTTTCTTCTTTTGCTTTGTTTGATCATTATGTAAAGCATCCTTGGGTATGTTGAAAGGTGCTATAAAAGTTTAACTGAATAATAATAATAATAATAAATAATAATAAATAATAATAATAATAATAATAATAATAATAATAATAATAATAATATTAGCCACCACCTTGCAACACCATAGTAACCACCTAGCAACACTTTAGCAATACCATAGCAACCACCATAGGTACCATAACACCTAGCAACAACATAGCATCCACCACGGATACCATAGCAATGCTTTAGCAACCATCACAGATATAATAGCAACACCTTAGCAACCACCTAGCAACACCTTAGCAACCACCACAAATACCATAACATCACCTTAGCAACCACCTCAGATACTATGCCAACCAGTTACCAATCACCTAGCAACCACCATGGATACCATAGCAAACACTTGGCAACACCATAACAACCACTACAGATACCATAGCAACACTTTAGCAACCACCTCAGATATTATGGCAACCACTTACCAACCACTTAGCAAGCACCACAGATATCATAGCAATGCTTTAGCAACCACCTAGCAACACCTTAGCAACCACTTGGCAATAACATAACCACTTAGGATACCATAGCAACACTTTAGCAATCACCTCATATACTATGGCAACCACTTACCAACCACCAGCAACCACCAAAGATACCATAGCAAAATCCTTAGTAACCATCACAGATACCATAGCAACACCTTAACAATGACATAGCAAACACTTAACAACACCTAAGCAACATCATAGCAGCCACCACAGATACAGTAGCAACACCTTAGCTGCCACTTCAGATACTATGGCAACTACTTACCAACCACCTATCCACCACCACGAATACCATAGCAACACATTATCAACCACTTACCAACACCATAGCAACCACCACAAATACCATAGCAATTTTTTAGTTTAACTTTTTAGTTTTAATATTGATAATGTTTAAATTGTAATTTACTCAGGAGCTATAAGCCAAACTGATCAATATTAATTTTTTAATGAACTACCATAGATACCATAGCAATACCTAGCAATACCATAGCAATCACCTAGCAACCACCAATCAACACCTGGCAACCTGGCGCGAGGCTAGTGTGAAGTGTGTCTGCCTGTGATTGCTTTGTGACTTCCTGGCATTTTCTCAGTCAGCTTTATGAGGTACTTACCTGGAATGGCTTTCAATTAACAGCTGTGCCTTGTCAAGACTTGGGCCGCATGGGGTGGCTTAGTGGTTAGCATGTTCGCCTCTGAGTGCTGAGGTCTTGGGATCAAGTCCCCATCTGGGTGGAGTTTCCATGTTCTCCCCGTGTCTGTGTGGGTTTCCTCCAGGGACTCCGGTTTCCTCCCACAGTCCAAAAACATGGATATCAGGTGAATTGGATACTTGAAAAAAAAAACTGGTGTGTGAATGAATGTGTATGTCTGTATATAAATGTATGCCCTAATATGGTTGGCACTCTGTCCTGGGTGATACCCCTAGTGCTTGATGCAGTCCTGCAGGTGGATGGTCACTTCCGGTTGAGAGTACGCTGTGCACGACTGGCTGCTGCTTCTCGTTGGTGTGTGTGGTTGAGTGTGGACTGTGTTGTGGTGTGTCCAAACTTTTGTCTGGTACTCTATTTTATATTAATTTCACATAAAGTGACATATTTTAAGCCTTTTAGTTTTAATATTGATAACGTTTAAATAGTAATTTACTCAGGAGCTATAAGTCAAACTGATAAATATAGTTTTTTAATTAACTTTTTTACAATATTCAACTTTTTTGATGTGGAATTACATTATGTAGCATGTGTGATGTTACATGGAGTTTTATTACTAGGCCGCTAAGTGGTGTATATGCATCTGGTGTGTGGGGCAGTATCAGAGAGAACCCAAAAATTCCAAAATGATTCACTAAATGAGTCAGACCTGTGCAGCATTCAGACTATCAGATCAGATTAGATCTTACGCAGCAGAGCTGCACAAAGTCTGTTAACCCTCTGATGACTAAGACATTTTCTGCCAGCTCTGTGCAACTGCAACTGAAGTTTAAAGAAATAGTTCACTCAGAAATCATATTCACACAATATTCTACCTTCCTCAGATGAAGTCGAGACATGTTGGAGTCAAAGTAAGTAATACTAATAGCAGCAGTACAAGATTGGTGGAGCAAAGTTGCAAGAGAGAAATAGTGCAAGATATAAATGAAAGGCACTAAGGGTTTGGATGTGCAGAGGGAGTGATGGATGTGACAGCTCTGGGAAACTGTTCCTCAGCCTGCTAGTCCTAGTTTTTATTGTCCTGTGTCTCCGTTCTGAAGGTAGGGAGACAAAAAGATCATGTCCTGGGTCAGTGGGATCTTTAGCAATGTTGCTGGCTTTCTTCTGAAGCTGGCCAGCATACATCGAGTCCAGGTCTGGGAGTGGACGTCCTATGATCCTCTGCGCTGTTCTCACCACCCGGGTCAGGTCCTTTCTGTCTTGTGCTGTACATTTGGAATACCAAACATTCATGCAGAGACAAAGGACACTTTCAAATGTGCTCTTATAAAAGTTCACAAGTAGTTGTGGGTGGAGTCCAGTCTGCTTGAGTTTCCTCAGAAAGAAAAGTCTTTGATGGACCTTCCTTATGAGGTGCGAGGTGTTCAGAGTCCAGGTGAGATCAGCTGTGACGTGGAGTCCGAGGTACTTGATGTTGTTCACAAGATCCACTTCAACTCCATGCATGAGTAAGGGGGGCATGCTCAGTTCTTTTAATTGTCCTGTAGTCCACAATGACCTCTTTAGTTTTGGTGGGTTCAGACCTAGGTTGTTGTCTGAGCACCACTGTGCCAGGTGATGAATCTCCTCTCTGTAGTTGGTCTCATCATTATTTGATATACAGCCTATCACTACGGTGTCATCAGCATATTTTACAAAGGTGTTGGAGGCATGGATGGGGGCTCAGTCGTGTGTAAAGAGTGTGAAGAGGACTGGACTGAGCACACAGCTCTGCAGTGTACCAGTGTTTAAGATGATTGTGGATGATGAGTGGTCCCCTAATCTTACCACTTGTGGTCTGTTGGTGAGAAAGTCTTTGAACCATTAGCATAGTGAGGGAGACAGTCCTAGATTGCCGAGTTTAGCCACCAGTTTATGAGGGATTATTGTGTTAAATGCAGAGCTATAATCGATGAACAGCATCTTAACATATGTGTCAGGTTGCTCCAGGTGAGACAGGCCTGTGTGGAGTGCAATGGAGACGGCATCCTCTGTGGAACGATTCCCCCTATAGGTAAACTGGTGTCTGTCTAAATTGAGTGGAATACTAGGATAGGACTAGAATACTTATTTCAGGATAAGTATCTCAAAGCATTTTGTGATGACAGGGGTCAGAGCAACTGGTCGGTAATCATTAAGGCAGGTTACTGCTGACTTCTTAGGCACAGGTACAATAACAGATGATTTAAGGCAGGTGGGGACTACAGCCTGCTGGAAGGAGATGTTGAAAATGTCCAGAAATACACCTGTTAATTGGTCCGCACTTGACTTTAGTGTCCTACCTGACACCTTGTCCGGCCCTGCAGCCTTGGAAATGTCTTTCTCAGTGTAGATTTCAATTGATGGTGCTGAAGGATAAGACATTGCTGCTGCTCTTCAGGTTTTGGGGGCTGGGCCATTTCTTTGCTATTTTGTGTATCAAAACGTGCAAAGAACTGGTTCAGGTTGTCTGGTAGTGACTGGTCATAGCTGATCTGCTGGTTGTTGCATTTGTAGTCTGCCATGATCTTAATGCCTTTTCCACATGCTGCGAGGATTGTTGTTATTGAATTGTTCCTCTATGCGTTGCTTGTATCTGTTTTTTGCCTCCTTTATGCCCTTCTTCAGGTCTTTTCTGGCACTGCTGTAAGTCTGCATGTCACCTGTTCTATAGGCAGTGTCTCTGGCCTTAAGCAGACTGTGCACTGTGCTGTCCAGCCATGGTTTCTGCTTTGGAAACACTTCGATGTCTTTGGTTGGCAGGACAGAGTCTGTGCAGAAATGAATATAGGACAGGACGGAAAATGTGTACTCCTTAGTATCTGCACCTTCTCTGAACACGTCCCAGTCAGTATCCTTGAAGCAGTCTTGTAGAGCTGAGGTGGCTTTGTTGCTCCAGACTTACACAGTTTTAACAACTGGTCTGGACCTAGTGATAAGAGGTCTGTATGCTGGGATCAGTTCTATTGAGATGTGATCAGACATACCAAGGTGTGAGGAGGCTGCCACTTTGTAAGCCCCTGTGATGTTAGTGTAGACCTGGTCCAGTATATTATTGCCTCTGCTCGGAAAGTTAATGTTTTTATGAAATTTAGGCAGCACTGCTTTTAGGTCTGCATGATTGAAGTCTTCTGCCACTATCACTGCTGTATTAGGCTGTGCATTCAGTTGGTTGTTTATAGCTCTGTGCAACTTTTCTAGAGCTAGCTTAGCATTACCCTGCTTAGCCTTAATAAGTTCAATTTATATATCACATCTGTAAAACCCAAGCTTCACAGTGGAAAGACAGAAAAACAAATAAACATCTCAGTAAGTTCAGCAAATATGCATCACCAGAACTTCTCTCAACCAACTCCATCCTCATGTACCTTAATGATCCAGATTGTAATGACAACACAAGAGAAACCAGTACAGAACAGCTGAAATCACTACAAACACAGCAAAGCCATCACACAACAGCATTAATCACCACAAAACCACAGAAATAAACACAAAACAGCAGAAATCACCACAAAACAGCAAAAATTACCACAGAACAACAGAAATCACCACAAAACACAGCAAAAATCACCACAAAACAGCTGTAATCACCACAAAATAGCAGATAAATCACAAATAAACAGCCAAAGTCACCACAAAAGAGCAGAAATCACAACAAAACAACAGGAATCACCACAAAACACAGCCAAAATCAGGATAAAACAGCAATAGTCACCACAAAACCACATGAATCACCACAGAAGAGTGAAAATCACAACAAAACAGCAGAAATCACCATAAAACAGCAAAAAAATCACCACAGAACACAGCCGACAATACCTCTTTTAGCTTTTTCATTTGGCCAGTGTTATTTTTCATAATCAGTGTTAAGCAATATTTAAATGCTAAGTGGGTACTGCACCCATACTGGTTCACATTTTTAAGGTGGTACATAGAGAAAAAACGAAGAGTATTTAAAAACAGCCAAAATAGTCCAAGACTCCCAAACTTCCACCAAAGAGGTCTTCAAATCCTTAAACACACATTGTGCAGTAGTTTAATATTTAATAAGTAGTTTAAATCTTTTAATCTTATAAACAATCATCACTGAAAAAAAGTTTAAGGTGTTTGATATATATATATATATATATATATATATATATATATATATATATATATATATATATATATATATATATATATA